>JASIRB010001933.1:0-49998 GCA_030323885.1 Branchipolynoe longqiensis | reverse complement strand
GGTCGCCGAAGATGGGTACTACAGTAGTAAGAGCACATGTAGTCAGAAGACATGAAGATATTTGCTTTGAAACAAATTACGTCACTATATTCAAATTGTGCTGGATCCCCATACATTCTTTGATTAATTAAAGCTGCAAAATCCTATGAAAGCATCACATTTTCTGAACTAAAATTGTTACCTAGAATTGATCCTACATGCCCAACTTAGATACTGGTGGACTTATTAAACATTTATTGCTTCCAAATAGGGAATGGTACGATTATTTAATAGAAGAGGTTACTACTGAAGGCTATGGTGTCCACCATTTCGGTGTGCGCATCAAACTTCATGTTTTCATTTAAAATATCTTTATAGTTGGCAATTTATAATAAAATATTACTTCAAACTAATTAATGCAAATTATAACGATCAACCTAATATTCGCACAAGATATCTCAGAAATTCAAAACAAGATTATTCATCTGTAATAACTTCAAGTTGTTCACTGTGTTAGGTTTGTGCGGTCAGGCAAGGGCAGTACTGACTTATTTCTATTAATTGTTGCCACTTGAGTTGATGCCTTTGTTTTGGTTTTCAGTTACTACGCCAAGCTGAAGCGGCAGGAGGAGGAGAGGCAGAAGGAGCTGAACGAGCGCTACCGAGACCGGGTAGGTGTGCATTTGGGGGTCTGTCAGAGGGAGGGGTATGAGGAGATAGCTACCGAGACCGGGTATGTGCACATTTAGGGGCCTGTCAGTGGGAGGGTATGGGGGAGATAGCTACCGAGAACGGGTATGTGTGCATATTCAGGGCCTGTCAGTGGGATGGGTATGGGGAGATAGCTACCGAGAATGGGTATGTTCACATTTAGGGGCCTGTCAGTGGGAGGGTATGGGGAGGTAGCTACTGAGACCAGGTATGTGCACATTTAGGGGTCTGTCAGTGGGAGGGGTGTGGGGAGATAGCTACCGAGAACGGGTATGTGTGCATTTAGGGGCCTGTCAGTGGCAGGGGTATGGGGAGATGGCTACCGAGAACGGGTATGTGTGCATTTAGGGGCCCGTCATTGGGAGGGGTATGGGGGAGATAGCTCCCGAGAACAGGTATGTGCACATTTAGGGGTCTGTCAGTGGGAGTGGTATGGGGAGATAGCTCCCGAGACCGGGTAGGTGTGCATTTAGGGGTCTGTCAGTGGGAGGGGTATGGGGAGATAGCTACCGAGACCGGGTATGTGTGCATTTAGGGGCCTGTCAGTGGGAGGTAGCTACTGAGACCGGGTATGTGCACATTTAGGGGCCCCTTCAGTGGGAGGGGTATGGGGAGGTAGCTACCGAGACCGGGTATGTGCACATTTAGGGGCCTGTCAGGGGGAGGGTATGGGGAGGTAGCTACCGAGACCGGGTATGTGCACATTTAGGGGCCTGTCAGGTGGAGGGTATGGGGAGATAGCTACCGAGAATGGGTATGTGCACATTTAGGGGCCTATCAGGGGGAGGGTATGGGGATGTAGCTACCGAGACCGAGTATGTGCACATTTAGGGGGCCTGTCAGTGGGAGGGGTATGGGGAGGTAGCTACCGAGAACGGGTATGTGCACATTTAGGGGCCTGTCAGGTGGAGGTAGCTACTGAGACCGGGTATGTGCACATTTAGGGGCCTGTCAGGGGGAGGGTATGGGGAGGTAGCTACCGAGACCGAGTATGTGCACATTTAGGGGCCTGTCAGGTGGAGGGGTATGGGGAGATAGCTACCGAGAATGGGTATGTGCACATTTAGGGGCCTATCAGGGGGAGGGTATGGGGATGTAGCTACCGAGACCGAGTATGTGCACATTTAGGGGCCTGTCAGGGGGAGGGGTATGGGGAGGTAGCTACCGAGAACGGGTATGTGCACATTTAGGGGCCTGTCAGGGGGAGGTAGCTACTGAGACCGGGTATGTACACATTTAGGGGCCTGTGAGGGGGAGGGGTATGGGGAGATAGCTACCGAGAATGGCACATTTAGGGGCCTGTCAGGGGGAGGGGTATGGGAATGTAGCTACCGAGACCGAGTATGTGCACATTTAGGGGCCCGTCGTGGGGGGGGGGGGGGGGCGGAGAGATAGCTGGGCAAATATATAGCATCAAAACAGCCAACACTGAATTCAGTTGTCGTTGTCATCATCATCACCATTATCATCACCACCATCGACTGGATGCGGTGGCCGAATCGGCAGACTGCAGGCTTCTTGCGCGGAAGGTCGGGAGTTCAATTCCCGGTCAATTCAAACCAATGACTTACAAAATGTATACTTGTCGCTACCTAGCCTGGTGCTCAGCATTACTACGATAGGGCAAGCACTGGTTATCTCAGTATCAGGATACTGTGACTGAGTGGGCTATTGTGTTATATCAGTGGCCTGATTTCCCAGTGGGGCAGCACTATGAAGTCACCATGAGTGTGCACTGTCACAAGGCGGTACCGGTCCTGATATGACCTTTAAGGCTTAAATGTTACCAGGATGTAAAACCCCAACAAACAATATTGTCAAGTATCTATGATAACATCACACATCTATAGTCGGTAGGGTGTTTTTTTGGAGTTTTACATCCTGGCAACATCTATCTTAGATGTTGCCAGGATGTACAATTCTACGGTCATATCAACACATCTAGAGTGTGTGTTTTCATATCTTATTTATGTTTTTATTATTCATGAATATTCAATGTAACTGTAAGATTCAATGTTCATCAAATAGTCGTTGTATACAAACTTTGCTGTTGACCTACGACCCTAGTTTCAGGTCACTGCGCATGCTGCCTTTAAAGCACACAATTGACGCCCCTTCTGTGGTTCGATTCAGGCTAATGAGCGACGTGAGGGACAAAACCACGACTACGAACAGACAGACATCATCAGCACCACAGCCGACTATCGGGCCGTCGCACCCGACGCAAAATCGTACGTGGTTCATCGCAGACGATTTCATAAATAAAGCCCTTAAAAAGATGCTCTATAATGTAGTTTCCATGGCCAAATATTGTTAATATTTTAGCTTTATTTTGTAATCCCCTCTCTGACAACCTTCCCGCATTGTTCTAACAACAAAACAACTGCATGCCCATTTAAGCTTTTTAACCAATATTTTGAAAGGATAGAGAATAGACATATTCAATCGCACGTCTATGTTTAAAAGCAAAGGTTTGTTGGAAACTAGTTATATTCGATTTATATTTATATAAATAAATAGATGTGGAGCTTTTACCAAAAATACCTTTGAACAAAAATCTCTTGTGTATACATCGGAATTTGCCTTTGGTTTTCTTTTTGTTAAAAATAACACTTAGACCTGCCAAGTATTTTTAAAGACTTTTTTTTAAATTTAAATTTTTTTTTATTGAGGCTGTATTTATACTGTCCATAGCATATAAGCCTGGGTACCCAGGCTTGTTTTCAATGCTGGCCAGTTGTAGTGTTGGTGTTATCTTACCACACAGTGGCTGCTGATAAGGTATTTGATTGCCTACATTTCAGTAGCAGATAGATAATTGGTTGGTATGGTTAATAGCCTATGTTAGTTTTTTTGGATTTTCTTGGTATATATGTATTTATTTTTTCTACTCTTATTACTAGACCAGCCTACTCCTATTTACATATCATAGGCTTGTACGTAGCTGTGTGGTGTGTTATCTGGCTACTTTTGGCATGGTTACCTTCCATTGGGCGTCCCGCTGGTGGGCCGTCCTGCATAGTCCTATGAAAGTATAACATTTTCTAAATCAAAACCCATAACTAGATTTGATTCTGCATATTCAAGATTTAGATGGTGGTGGCCTTATTAAACATTTATTTCTGTATATAAGGAATATTGATAGTTGCATAGTCCGCTAGTTTTGAGTTGTTGTCTTTTATTTTATAGATAAATATATTAGGTTGATCTTTTCTAATCTACCTTACTTTTGATTGAAGTAACTTTTATCTCAAACAAGCTCAAACATCTACAGATACTAAATAATCACCATGTACCTGCTACTGTGTTAGAAACAAAAACATCTTATCAATTCCTACTGTGTGATAAGATTAAACCACTACTACAACTGGCCAGTATTGAAAACAAGCGTGAGCACTCAAGCTTACATGCTATGGACAGTATAAAGACAGCATAAAAAAAAAGAGGAAAAAAATACAAGAAAAAAAAGGTAAACCTTTGAAGTACAGACATGCACAATTACTTTTAGCATGCACATCTAAACTAACACCATAAGGCTTCAGCAGTAACAGGTTCTGTTAAATTGACTTCGTATTCCCTTCTATGCAGTACTGAATGCTTACTAAGTGCATCAGTAGTTAAGTGTGATATGTAGAATCAAATCTAGATAGTTCTGGTTTTAGACAATTTGATGCTTTCATCGGACTATACGGGTTCTGTAAGAAGCTGTAACAGATTTGGATACGGGAGAGCACCTGGTGCCATGGCCAAGTCGGTAGAGCGCAGGCCCTCGCGTGCAGGAGCTCGGGATTTCGTTTCCCGGTCGAGTCAAACAAATGACTTATAAAATTGATACTTGTCACTTCCTAGCCTGGAACTTGGCATTAATAGGATATGGCAAGGACTGGTTACCTCAGTGTCAGGATAATGTGACTGAGTGGTATATCGGGTCAGGGTGCTGGCAGCCTCATGAAGTCGCCATGAGTGCGCACTGTCACAAATCTGTACCCATCCTGATGTGACCTTAGATGTTGGCAGGACGTAAAACTCCCAATACCCAACCAACCAACCGTCGCGGGAATTGGCTACCAGGCAAGAAACTGTTGATGTAGCCTCTTCATGTTGTAGGGGTGAGAGCTACGCCGAGCGGAGGAAGCAGCTGATCCAGGAGTCGAAGTACCTTGGCGGTGACATGGAACATACTCACCTGGTCAAAGGACTCGACTATGCCCTGCTCGAAAAGGTAACTTGTACAGCCATGTCGGTTTTATCGCACGCTCGGGGTGTTTAATGTAGCTAGTGAACATTCTGTATGTAGCTTAGTCATTGAACCTGGGCTGGGCGGGGCTCCTTAAGCTGGAAACCACGTGATTAATAGTTTATCTTCCTTAGGTTCGGGCCGAGATCTGCAGCAAGGAGGAAGAGGAGGAGCAGATGGAACTGTTGACAGACAAACCGTGAGTATGAGCTCAGAGAACCCGAGAAGTTTTAGTTTCTAACTTATTTTAAACATAAATATATCAGGTTAACTCTTATGGTCTACTTTACTTGAGGTTGGAGTCACTTTTTAGGTTAATTGTTATCATCTAGTTTACTGGAGTAACTTTATTATAAATGGCTAACTTTGGAGAATTCTTTGAATGAAAACACTCAAAATTAATTTTGCCATGCAAAAATTTTGCAAATTAATTTTGCCATGAAACTGCCAAGATAGCTTTCAGCAGTAACAGTTGCTATTAAGTTGACCTAGTAAACCCTTCTATGTAGCAACAAGTGCTTACTAAATGCGCCAATATCTAAGTGTCATATGTACAATTGAATCTAGAGAGGAGTTTTGATTTTGAATAGATTATTCATTCATCGGATTATGCAGCTTTAATATTATATATAAGTTCATAATAGAACTTGTTTTCATTGATGAACAGCTCTAGTCATTAGTTTGTGGCTTATTGTCTTATACAGTTTCTTAGTAATTTGCAAGTATATTTATCTCAGAGCTGTATGTACTTAGACGTTGCTAGCATTTAAACCCCAAACAAACAAACATATTTTGTACTCTGCACTTCCTGTTCTTGGGTTTCTGCTTGCAGTGAGAAGGAGGAGCCTGATCCCGAGGAGCAGATAGTGTTCAGAACCAAGATGGGTGAGTGCGCCCTGTATGAATGAAAGATACGCCTGTGTCTACACTAAAGCTAAGATTCCAGTTACGCGGTATGTGACAAAAAAATGGAAAGGCATGTAAACGCACAGTGGTGCTCCCATATGTCCGCTTGCGAATGCATGGATTGCAAAGTGGATAGCTCAAGGGACCAATCGGTGAAAATGTGTTTTTGTCGCATTCTCATACCGCATACTGCGCCTATGGAATCTTAGCTTCACACACCAGATGTGGTGGCCAAATCAGTAGAGGGCAGGCTTCCCATGTGGAAGGTTAGGAGTTTGGAACCCGGTCGGTTCAAACCAATGACTTACAAAATTTATACTAGTCGCTACTTAGCCTGGCACTCAACATTACTAGGATAGGGCAAGGACTGGTTAGATTTATGTCAGGATAATGTGACTGAGTGGGAAATCGTGTCATGATGCCAGCGGCCTGGTCTGCCAGTAGGGCAACACTAGGAAGTCGCCATGAGTGGGCCCTGTCACAAGTTGGTACTTTTCCTGATATGACCTTAGATGGTGCTAGGACATAAAACAACAACCAATGCCTAGTTGCATATGACGTTTTAAAAACTTTTCATTTTTAAATAGTTTCCTTTTTAATTCAATGATCTCTTTAAATTTAAAGTTATTGTCATGGGGGTGATGAAAATGGGAAATATTGCGCCTAGAGCAGGACTCGAACCCACATCTCTTTGCATTCCGGGCCAGTGTGCTAACCATTACACCACCTAGGCTCCCTGATATCAACACACTCCCGACGCCTACCTGTCTATGTGGTTACTTGCCTGAGAGGTCAGTGCAGACCACTACACTCGTCCCCCTGGAATTGTAAGTCTTGTAATGCTTACAATTACATACATACAGGCAATGCACTAACACATACATACACAGGGTAGGTTCAACAACCATACAGCGCAAAGCTTGTACAGGATCCTGATCACGGCAACCAGTGTCGTGGGGGTGATGAAAATGGGAAATATTGCGCCTAGAGCGGGACTCGAACCCACATCTCTTTGCTCTTTGCATTCCGGGCCAGTGTGCTAACCATTACACCACCTAGGCTCCCTGATATCAACACACTCCCCACGCCTACCTGTCTATGTGGTTACTTGCCTGAGAGGTCAGTGCAGACCACTACATTATTTTAAATGAAACAAGTCAATTAAAACACAGGTCTCACTAGAGAACATAAGGGATGGCGGGCCTGCCATCTGTTGCCAGTGTAAATTGACTTATTCAATGAGTTGGCAGCAACTTACGCGCACTGCCTATAAGTTTCCACCAACTTTACTGATTCCCACCATCCCTCTCCTGAATACTGGGGAGACGCCTGAAGCATATTTATACATAATTTTAAAACTTAATTTTCTTTCTTTCTTACAAAATAGTTTATTTCCAATGAAAAATCAAACCAACCAAGTACATTGTCTTTCAGGGCGCAACATTTTCCGGTCGCTGTTCAAGAGGCGGTTACCAGAGCGGAACGAGCTGTTCCTGCCAGGGCGCATGGCGTACGTGGTGGACCTAGAGGAGTACGTCATGGAGTCCGACATTCCCACCACACTCATCCGTAGCAAAGCCGACTGCCCCAGTCTTGAGGTACGCACGGTGTTAGGGGCCATCCATAGTTTTCAACATTTTCACAGTAGTACAAAGACTACTACTTTTCAAAAACAAACCCCTTCCCCTTTGCTCCCCCCTCACTCCCTCCCTTCCCCCCCACAACACCCTAAAGTAGTACATATCAACATTTTATTACAGACCCAGATGGGGTGGCGAACTGGGTTCGAACCCTGGTCGAGTCAAACCAATGACTTAAAAATTGATATTTGTCACTACCTAGCCTGATGTTCAGCATAACTAGGATAGGGAAAGGAGTAGTGGAATGAGGAAGACCGATTATACGTGATTGAAAATTCCCATGACAAGTTAAAGCGATAACGCTATCAATGGTAAAGCACCAGAATATCCGCATAATCTGCTGTTCATCCGATGGTCATCCCAAACTCTTAGATCTTCCAGTCAGGTATTATGTGACATGTTACGGTCACAGCTCAAGTCATACGGCAATTGTGGTTTGTATGTGGCAGGCCCCACTTTATAGAATTAGTTACCTCATCCAGTAAACAATTTTTAATCTGTTCTTGAAGCTTTTCACGTCAAGTTGTTAGAAGAATGCTTACTAAATTGATGTTAGCTAGTTTTGTTGTTGTTGGGTTTTTTTTGGTTCAAATTTTTATTCCAGTTGAATAACAATCTTTTTTCAGCACCGAGGCGCTGGTCTTCTGGCCTTAACAATTATAGTGCATATGAACTATTTATGGATGAGATGATGAGATGGTGGGAACAATATAGACAATAGTAGGTTAAAATCAGCCATTACAAATATAGTGGGATCTTATTTTGCACACGTACACTGGATAATAGCCATTTACATTTAGACTATATCATTGATTTGATGATCTTACCTCTGAGGAGACATTAATATAATGGGCATGACTTGCTGATACAGGTAGTCGTGTATTTTGGATTATGCAAATAATGGTTGCACGACTCATTTAAATTGTCTTGGTCAACTATAGCTTTGTCGGTAGTATATGTTTTATTGGTTTCGTCAGGTGTTATAGGCTGGTGGGTATACTTTGGTAGTTATTTGTTTTACTCTTTTTGCCAGGGGGGATTTCAGAGAGGGAAGGGAGTGGTTTGGGACTATGTATTTATTTCGGTTCTCGTCTTTTGTAGTCTATCCAGCTAGGTTTATTAATGTATGTCTATGTTGGGTACTCAACCTTTAATCTAGATTTAAATTGCAGGTAGGTTGTTGCATTCCTGGTTTTGGCAGAGAGTTTGTTCCAGAGTTGGCTTCCCTGATAAATAGGTGCTCTTTTGAGTTTGTTAGTCCTTGGATAGGGAATTTTCAAGAGGTTGTCATCTGCTGCCCTAGTATTGTGAATACTTGTGTTGGTATATATTGTGTATTGGGCTCTATTGTACATGAGAGATGCCTTTTGCGCCTTGTCTCTAGTTTGTCCATTCCAGCTTTAGCATGTAGTTCTTCTGTGTGTAGATTTTGGCCTTTGTAAACTGTCGTGAGTGCCCTATTTTGTACTGTTTGAAGCTTTGCTTTTCTTTTTGCTGTTTTGTGGGTAGTTCATATATTAGGTCATTATAATCAATTATTGGGAGGATCATTGTTTTGTACATAAGAAGAGCTGTTTTTTTCACTTATAAAACCCCCTATTCTTCTGAAGGTGTTCAGTTTCCTTGCCAGTGAATCTTCTTAGTTGTTTATTCCCATTTAGAGTTGCATCCAGTTAAGTTCCCAAATATTTGTAGGTCTCTACCTCCCTTAGTGTTTCATTCCCAATCTTTATTTGTACTTTTGGGGCTTTGTTCTTGTTGTTCTTGGTGCCATAGATAACATATTCAGTTTTGAATATATTGAGAGTTAATTTGTTTTCTTTGCACCATATATTTATTCTAGCCAAATTTTCATTCATCAATTCTGCTGCTTTTGCTAAGTGACTGTTTGATACCAGTTGGACTGCATCATCAGCAAATAGAATTCATTTTGTTTGCCTCAGTCGTTTATGAACAGAAGGAATAGAAGGGGGCCCAGTGTTGATCCCTGTGGTACCCCAGTTTTTACTTGTCTTAAGGTTCCCTCAATGCCATTTAGTTTGGTACTTTGCTTTCGATTGGAAAGATAGGTAGTCAAAAAGGCTACTGTTTTTGGACCCAACCCAACCCACTCTTGACAGCCTTCTGCAACAGGACTTTATGATCTGTAGTGTCAAATGCTTTTTTAAAATCAATATATACTGCTATGGTAAGTTTGCCAGAATCCATCGCACAGAGAAGCACAACAAGGAGTGTTGAGAGTGCTTTGGTTGTGGACCTGCCTTTCCTGAAGCCATTTTGTTCATCTGCTAGGTAGTTTGTTGCTTCAACAAATGTTTTTATTTGATCATGAATGAGTTGCTCAACTATTTTACCAGTTATGGGTAGAAGAGAAATTGGTCTGAGGTCATTGCATGTTTTAGGGTTGCTGACTTTTGGGACAGGAACAACTGTAGCAATTTTCCAATCATCTGGGAAGATACCTGTTTCAATTGATAGGTTTACTATATGGGTGAATTCTTTGATCAATTAGTATCCTTGAGCTGAGATCTTTAAGTCCTGATGATTTGTATTCAGACAAACCCTTAATCTTTTTAAGTACTTCTTCCTTAGTCACTGCCCTAATGTCATATGTGACTGCATTTGGCTTTACCGTGTTAACTTCATCTTTTTCTGGTATATTGTCTAGTTTATCTGCTAACTTCTCCCCTATCTTTTCAGGTTTTTCTTGGGTTGTTAATTTGTCCCCTGTTAACTCTTGGGTTGTTAATTTGTCCCCTGTTAACTCATCCACTAAGCTGGAGATAGTTGGGGTGGTTTCCGGGGCTATGCTCTGTATGACTCCAAAATCTCTGGGCATCTTCTTTATTTTGTAGCAATTCAGACTGTATGTACCTAGCTTTTGCATACCTGACTGCAGAATTGGCTCTATTTTTGATTTGGGTTGCTAAGAATCTGTCTTCAGGTAGATTTGTTTGCTGTGATTAAGCTTTTCATGTTGGGTCTTCTTTAGAATGCTTACTAAATCGATGTTAGCTAGTTTTCCACTGATTTAGGTTTTCACATTGAGTTGTTAGAAGAATGCTTACTAAATTGATGTTAGCTAGTTTCCCACTGGTTAAGCTTTTCACGTCGGGTTATTAAATAGAATGTTTACTAGATTGATGTTAGCTAGTTCCCCACTGATTAAGCTTTTCACATCCGGTTGTTAGAATAATGCTCACTAAGTTGATGTTAGCTAGTTTCCCACTGGTTAAGGTTTTCACATCGGGTTTCTTACTAAATTGATACATGCTCATCTGCCTTCGGGCTTTGTTTTATTGTCTGGGTAGTCTACAACGACGATGACCTCAAACGACATCGTGATTAACAAGCTGACCCAGATCCTGCCCTACCTGCGGGCGGGGCGGCGAGACACCAAGAAACTCAAGAAGAAGGAGAAGGGTGAGTGGGTAGACACTAATCTGGTAATCCCTGAAAATGGAAAATCCTGACCATCTTCTTTTTTAAAGCTTATTTTCGCCGACATGCCCAAACTTCAACAAGTGATGTTTTGTATTAAAAGTGATTTTTGTGGGTCCGTTATCCTGCCTCTTGATTTTTATATTAAAACCATGCATGTAGTCATCGTTATTTCTAATGCTTATTCACAATTCACATCTTACCAAGTGAATCCCGTCCAGATATGACCTTAGATGTTACTAGGACGTAAAAGAACCACAAACAAAACCCAGTGAATCGACCTATGAATACAGCTCTGTTTGTGAGCACTTTTATTTAATAAACGTCTTAAAAACGTTCTGGAATTTTGCACTAAAATGTCCTGGAAAGTCCTCGAATTTAATGTCAAAATTGGTATGAACCCTGTATATATGCTTGCGCTGCACAATCTGATCAACTAGTGAGTGCTTGATCCAGAACAAACACTTCTTCATCACCCGGGTAGGTTAGATGAAGAACCAAGCCCAAGAACCAAATGCAAGAACAAAAAACTCAAATAAATGTGAATAAGCCCAAGCCTACACTTTTACCGATCCAAGGGATTTTTAACCTCACACACCCCCGTCCTGATATGACCTTAGATGTTGCTAGAACGTAAAACAACAAACAAACAAACAAACAACCTCACACACCACATAGACATGGTATGAGAGCAACTAGCCTCTGATTATACACAGTAGTGGAAATCCAAATTGGGAGAGGTGATGGCACAGGGAATCGAACCACCAACCTTCAGATTTGGAGTCCAGCCTAGAAAAAATGTCAGACACTCCAACCATTCCGCCACAGAGAACATCACAATGCATCACTATGATGGAATTCATTGGTGCTACATAACTGATACAAGCAATTTACCTAACCCTAAACCTAATATTACATTAACAACGCATTAACTGAAGTGGATGTATGCGTTAACTAAAGTTAATTTACGTACATTATATATGCTTGTGCCTGCACCATCTGAGCAACTGGTGAGTGTAATGAAGTATGGACACGTCAAAGTCTACTTAGCGAATCTTTATTAACCAACCTATAGCTGGCGTCTCCTCTAAGGTCACGTGACATTCCAGACGCCCATGGGTTCATTAACATAAACGCATACATTACAGTGAGCGCTTGATCCAGAACAAACACTTCTTTGCCAATAGTGTAGGTTAGATGATGAAGAACCAAATACTGAAATAAATGCGAATAAGTATAAATAAATAGATGAATAAATACTTTTGAAGAGTGGACAGAGGCATGAGTGCTGAGCTGTCTGTTGGTGTTTTGTTGCAGGCAAGCCGAGTAAGGATGACGACAAGCCCAAGGACGCGGACCCGGGCATGTATGACGACGTGGACGACTACGTGCCCAGCTACGGCCGGTCCACCCGCGACAAGGACCGGGGCAAGGACCGAGAGCGCCATGACCGCGACAGGGACCGCGACAGGGACCGTGGACGGGACCGCAGGGATCGCGACAGGGACAGGTATCTGATCGCATTCATAAGTTTAGAGTAAAACCTACACGATGTACTGAATTGGACACATCTAGAGTGCTTTCTCCACCCTCTGAATTGAATAAGGCCTTTTGTCAGCACCAGATTCTTGACTGAGGGTTTAAATGTTTGTTTTTTTGTTTTCAGGCACGAACGTGACCGCGGGGAGCGGCACGACCGGGACCGCAACAGGGACCGGGACCGGCACGACCGAGACCATGCAGAAGAGCGGGTCGAGAAGAAGCGGTCCTACTTTGAGAAGCCGGCTGAGGAGGATGACGTGAAGCACGACCGCACGCAGCCACCGGTCTCCGCCAGGGAGATGGTCAAGTCCATCAACGAGAAGTTCTCCAAGGTATTATTACTGGACGAGGTGGCCGAATCAGTAGAGCGCAGGCTTCCCATGAGGAAGTTCGGGAGTTTAAATCCCAGCTACAAGTGTCAAACTAATGACTTATCAAATTTATACTTGTCGCTACATAGCCTGAGGATCGGCATTAATAGGATAGGACAAAGACTGGTTGGCAGAGTATCAGGATAATGTGATTGTTGGGTATCAGCTCATGGTGCCAGTGGCCTGGTCTCCCAGTGGGGCAGTACTATAAAGCCACCATGAGTGTACACTGTCACAAGTTGGTACCCGTCCTTATATGACACCAGATGTTGCTAGGATATAAAACAACCAACAACCAAACCATGGTATCATGTGGTGCCTTGGGTTTCATTGTTTGCACTTTGAAGTTGTATAACACGGTACTACTTGTCTTCATAGGACAAATCTGTATCCACACCAGTATTGTCCTGACATAGCAGGTGTCCTGTCAACGGGGAGGGGAAAAAAGAAGTTCATACATTGAAAAATGATTTACCCATGGTTCGCAGATCACATGGGTCGCTGAAGACTAGTACAATTATATTTGTAGTGCACCACCACCACAAATTATTAAGGGCGTTAATGGGGGTTGTCACCACTAACAGTGATAGAAATTACCACAATTTTTCACTGGTCCAAAGGAGAAGTCTGGTGTGAGTTTCACTTGTCCGTCTGAATTTTCACTTGTGCATCAGAATTTTCACTTGCGCATCAGAATTTTCACTTGTCCACAGTATTGTCGTGGGGGTGGTGAAAATGGGAAATATTGCGCCTAGAGCGGGACTCGAACCCACATCTCTTTGCATTCCGGGCCAGTGTGCTAACCATTACACCACCTAGGCTCCCTGATATCAACACACTACCCATGCCTACCTGTCTATGCGGCTCCTTGTCTGAGAGGTCAGTGCAGACCACTACACTCGTCCCCCTGGAATTGTAAGTCTTTTAATGCCTACAATTACATACACACAGGCAATGCAATGCATTTACATACACATGGTAGGTTCAACAACTATACAGCGTGTAGCTTGTACAGGATCATGGTCACGGCAACCAGTGTCGTGGAGGTGATGAAAATGGGAAATATTGCGCCTAGAGCAGGACTCGAACCCACATCTCTTTGCATTCCGGGCCAGTGTGCTAACCATTACACCACCTAGGCTCCCTGATATCAACACACTACCCACGCCTACCTGTCTATGCGGCTCCTTGCCTGAGAGGTCAGTGCAGACCACTACAGTATTTACCTTATTTGCAGTGATAGAAATAAGCAAAATGTCCACTGGACAAGTATGGTGTAATTTTCATTTGTCCGTCTAAATTTTCACTTGTCCGTCTAAATTTTCACTTGTCCGGACAAGCTCTTATTTCGAACGCTGACTAACCATATATGTTTGCTTCGAACAGGGTTGGGCACCAGCAGACCTGGAGAGAGAGGCTACTGTTGGTTCCGCAGAGGCTGAGCCGGCGGGCACCGGGGAGCAGGCCGTCAGCCTAAAGGAGGACCCGCGAAAGAAGATAGCGAACTTGCTCAGCAACAACAGCTACGCGGAATGCTACCCAGGGTTAGTTGGTCACCGGTTATCTAGCGGTCAAACAATTTTAGCCGACTAAGTAAATCTGTTTGCCAGAATTTTCTGCTTAATCTAAATTTGAATTGTAGAGTCATATCATGGGGGATTGGGCTGGTGGCTACAGTAACTGTTTTGTTCTGGTTTGCGCACATGCGCATGTACAGCAACTGTTTCAGGAGGGTCTTAACCGATCAGGGTGTACGCACATCCATTGTCTCCCAGAAGAGACCAAGGAAGTGACTAAACTTCCGGTCACCACACCTATTGTCCCCCATTACTAAACTTCTACTGAGTGTACATGAAAACTAATGTCCCCTGTTACTAAAGTTCCACTGAGTGTACATGGACACCACTCTCCCCGTTACTACACTTCCACTGAGTGCGCATAGACACCACTCTCCCCGTTACTAAACTTCCACTGAGTGTACATGGACACCACTGTCCCCGTTATTAAACTTCCACTGAGTGTGCGTAGACACCACTCTCCCCGTTACTAAACTTCCACTGAGTGTACATGGACACCACTGTCCCTGTTATTAAACTTCCACTGAGTGCGCATAGACACCACTCCCCGTTACTAAACTTCCACTGAGTGTACATGGACACCACTGTCCCCTGTTATAAACTTCCACTGAGTGTACATGGACAACACTCTCCCCAATACTAAGCTTCCACTGAGTGTACATGGACACCACTGTCCCCTGTTACTAAACTTCAACTGAGTGCGCATAGACACCACTCTCCCCGTTACTAAACTTCCACTGAGTGTACATGAAAACCACTCTCCTCATTACTAAACTTCCACTGAGTGTACATAGACACCACTCTCCCCGTTACTAAACTTCCACTGAGTGTACATGGACACCACTATCCCCCATTACTAAACTTCCACTCAGTGTACGTGGACACTACTGTCCCCGTTACTAAACTTCCAGTCAGTGTACATCTACACCACTGTCCCCCATTACTAAGCTTCCACTCAGCATGCATGGACACCACTGTCCCCTGGTGTTGACTAAACGTCCAGTGTTGGTTAGAAGAATGCAACTTTTCTTCCTCACCACAGCCCCATTTCATGGAGTTTGGTAAATGAGTTTTAATTGAATTTAACAACAAAATAAAAGACCTCCATGTTTTCTGCTAATTTTTGCGATTTAACCTGATTACAACTGGTTTACTACCACCCATTGCCGTTGTGCGGTTTTTTTCAAATTGGGTGCGGTGGCCGAATCGGTAGAGCGAGGGTCTCGCGTTCCGGAGATCGGGAGTTCGGTCCAACCAATGTCTTATAGAATTGATACCGGTCTCTTCCTCGCCTGGCGCTTGGCATTGAGGGCAAGGAGTGGTTAGATCAGTATCAGGATAATGTGACTGAGTGAGATATCGGGTCATTGTGCTGGCGGCCTGATTTCCCAATGGGGCAGCACTATAAAATCACCATGAGTACACACTGTCACAAGTCGGTACCCGTCCTGATATGATCCTAGATGTTGCTAGGACGTAAAACTCCAACAACCAACCGACTTGTCAAATTGGTATTAAAAAAAATCGCAAAAAATTTAGATTATTTTTTATTATCTGAGCTGACTTTCATCCCTTCATGTGGTGGATGTGAATTGTCCGTGGTGCTGCTACCTGCTTGTAATGCCATCTCTCTGTCTCTCTTTCTCTGTCTCTCTCTCTGACCGGTGTCTCGCCCTCAGCATGGTGGAGTCCTACGACGCGATTGACGACTCCGATGACGAGGTAGACTACACTAAGATGGACCAAGGCAACAAGAAGGGTCCCATTGGACGCTGGGACTTCGACACGCAGGAGGAGTACAGCGACTACATGGCAAACAAGGAGGCGCTCCCTAAGTAGGCCGTCAACTTAATAATATTAATAAAAAACAACCAGGCCACTCTCATTTAATAATAATAAAACAATCAGGGCATATTCTCATATAATAATAAAAATAACAAAACTAGGCCACGCTGTCATATACTACTAGTAATAATAATCATCATTTGATAATAATTATAATAACAAAAAAAAAAAAATAACATTTACAAACACATTTTTTATGTTATCAGCCTGTTAATGGACTACATGGGCTTCTCTTACAGAGCCGCTTTCCAATATGGCGTCAAGATGGCGGATGGGCGCAAGACTCGACGCACTGGCCCAAAGGATGAAAAGGCCCAGTTTGACCGGCAATGGCAGAAGATCCAGAACATCATCAACAAGCGGAAGGCGATGGGGACGGACGGCGAGCCGACCAGGAAGACATCCAAGTACTGAGCCGTCTGTGTTACTCTGACAGTCAGCGCTCATGAACATGCTCTCACAGTGAAGCTGGGATTCCACAGGCACAAAACCTGTGCACGATGGCTGCGGGTCCATGAGGCGCTTCCATCTACGGCCTAAATTTATGCGCACTACACGATGTGTGTAAAGTCAAATTGGTCCATGTACCAATTGTGATGCGCATACCACACACATCAGATCGCCACATGTCGATATGTTGGCCGAATGGGTCGAGCGCAGGCTTCAATTGCAGAAGGTCAAGAGTTCGAATCCCGGCCGAGTCCAACCAATGACTTACAAAATTGATAGTTGTCGCTACCTACCCTGGAGCTTTGCGTTACTAGGATACGGCAAGGACTGGTTAGCTCAGTATCAGGATAATGTGACTGAGTGGAGTATCGGTTCATGGTGCTCGCAGACCTGATCTCTCAGTGGGACAGCACTATAAAGCTGCCATGATTGCACACTGTCACAAGTTGGTACCTCTCCTGATGTGACCATTGATGTTGCTAGGATGTAAAACTCCAACAAACAAACCTGCCAATATACATACATGCCATATGTATGTGGTGTATGGTGCCTGCTTTCTGACCGTACTTATCTGTGCTACTTCCACAAATTGATGCGCAAACAAATTTACCGATTGGAACAAGAACCAATTCAACTTTACGCACATCGTGTACTGCGCATGAATTTGGACTGTAGATGGAACCCACAGCCATTTCGATTCTTGACGCATATCGTATGGAATTGTGCCTATATTTTGTGAGCTCGCTCCTTCTCCATTTGTGTCAGATCTAGCGGTTGACTGTTGACGCGTGTTTGGGCAGGCACTGTGTGGCACTCTGCAGTTGACAAGTTTACATGTTAAGAAGAGTAATGGTTTCCATTGTAGACTACCTCTATCTTTACGTAGGCTGTATTGCCTCCTCTAATTTTAGCTGTTTTGTGCGTTAAACTTTGCTGTCGTTTAACACATATTTAACCACTTCAAAATTGCATTTGAGATATTTTTTGCTGTCATTTGATACAAATCCGACTTTCAGATTTTTGCGTAAATTCCAATGAAGGCATATAAATATGATTAACAAACCTGACAGAATAAGTACCCCCTAACTTTCTGTTATGAATATGGCACTTCCTACCAATATGGCATTAAACCATCAGTAATCAGGGATGAAAGATCTCTGCGATTTTGTGGATTTCCGGGAATGTTCAATCCCGCAGCACCATCAGCCTGTACTAATATGTGGTGCAGACGCCGCATCACCATAGCGTATACTATTAATACATGCTGCAAATGGTGCAGCACTATCAGCGTATACCAATATATATGAAACCTGACTTCCGGAAATTTTCTGCGATTCCCTGACAACTACGTGACAATGCTAAACCTATGGGAGAATATCTGCATTTCTGCTTTTTTCCCCGGAGACCACTTTCATCCCTGAGCTTTGCTCTACCGGAACCCAGGGTCTCAGCTTGTTTTTTTGTTTTTTCCCAGAGACCACTTCCATCTTTTGATTCATGCAATTTTAATGCAATTCATAATGATATAGATGCCCGTGAATATGGCCTACGCTGCCGACACGGCGTGAAGCAATCAAATAATGACATACATTCTCCGTCATGCTGGTACACTTTCTGGTTTGTAAATTGTCGCTCTCATTCGACTGAATGTACTTGTTTACGAATATGCCTTGTACATGTGTTTAATATTGTTTTATCGGAATGGCTACTGATATTATGTAACTGCCATTCTATGTACTGCCGTAGCATGATAATCGTATATATATTCAATGATTGTCAGAACTAAAAGGGACGAGTAATTAATTCAGACTTGTTTGTTATGTAATCTCGAGATGACTAAGTTCAAGGCTTGCCCTGGCTGCTCTGTTCTGGCCTCCTGCCCTCCCCTACCGGATGCGGTGGCCGAATCGGTAGAGCGTAGACTTCCCATGCTGAAGGTCGGGAGTTCGATTCCCAGTCAAGTCAAACCAATGACATAACCACGCAATAAATGGGTTCAGAAAAGACAGATCAACAACTAGAGCACTGGCCTCTGTTATGGATGAGTTATTGACCAACATAGACAAAGTTTGTTTTATTTAACGACTCCTGTAGAGCGCATGGATTTTTATTGTCGGCTATTGGACCTCAAACATATGGTCATTCTGACATATTTCTTTGGAGGAAACCCGCTGCCATCACATAGGCTACTCCTTCTGATAAGCA
Organism: Branchipolynoe longqiensis; assembly: GCA_030323885.1. Classification (NCBI taxonomy): domain Eukaryota; kingdom Metazoa; phylum Annelida; class Polychaeta; order Phyllodocida; family Polynoidae; genus Branchipolynoe; species Branchipolynoe longqiensis. Next base: position 31,094 of record JASIRB010001933.1, on the reverse strand, counting down.
GCAAGGGGTCTTTTATATGCACTTTCGCACAGACAGGACAGCCATACCACACCCTTTGATGAACCAGTTGTGGACAACTGGTTGGAACGGAAAGTAGCCCAAACTGCAAATGTGTCCACTGAGCAGGATTGATAGGATGACCCACACCTTCACAGGTGAACATTTTTTAATAATTACTAGGTTTGGTTCAGATTTGACAATAAGAGATCAATGTTCAGACATGTGTCATATTAGGTCAGTAAAATAACCATGTCTCAAAAGATAATTCCATAAAATTGATGTTGTTTTGAATTTAGGTTATTTTCTAAGGTAAATATAATAACGACCCACCCAGGGGGGAGGCTAAAGCTAAGATTTGATGTATGCGAATGCGGCAAAAAATCAAAAAGCATGTAAATGAATAGTAGGTATGTGGACATCCCCATGATTAGTCGTTGCGATTTTGTTCCAGAATGCTGTGCTCGGTTCAAATTTGCTGCACTGTAAGTGCTCAAATCGGTTCAAATGCATTATGGACGGAACTAAAAAGTAAATAGACTTCTTTTTGATCTTTACAATGGTATGAGTTTCATTTCTATACAGTAAACATTTTTTTGTTTGTCACATACCTATGAATAGTGGTGCCTCCATGTGTCCGGATGCGAATACGAATGCGAATGCGGCAAATGGATCGACCCATGGACCGATCGGTGCAGATGCGAATGCGAATACTGCTACTATTCTAGCAGCAGCAGCAGAATCCTTACATGTAGAATCCTGCATAAAAAACAATAGTAACTTTGATCTTCCTTCACAAATTTGGAGCAAAAAAACCCAAAAATGTCATGGGTATCTTTTTTTTATGTGTTTGTTTGCTTAACGATCCCCCAGCACAAAAAGTAAACATCGGCTTTTGGGGGTTGGCATATATGTATGCCGCATATACCACATTCGCATGCCGTCTACCGCCTACCGCGTATATGGAATCTTAGCTTTAGCACTAACACGTGTATATATACATAAACAATACTCGTACTCATAGAGGTGGAAAATGAAATCACCAAAATCGAGCAAACGGAAACGGTAACAGTCCTATATGGGTGCCTCCATTTGTATACTCATGTTGAATAATCAAAATCCAGGAAACGGAAATAGCTCGTCGAACTTCGCTATGCAGCACACAGGGTGGACAACAGCGATCGGTTAATAATTAATTGCCTTCTTGAAGATTTATCCTGCCTATTATGGATAAAGCTGAATAGACTTGTTTTCACCATTAGACAGTTTGTCGATAGAAAGCCCGGGCCTACACTTTTACCGACCCAAGGGATTTTTAACCTCCCACACCACATAGACATGGTATGAGAGCAACTGGTCTTTGATGATGCTGTAAGTTATCCACAGCGGTGGAAATCCAAATTGGCAGAGGTGGGGCCATGGGGAATCGAACCACCAACCTTCATATTAGGAGTCTGAACTAGAAAAAAGTCAGACACTCTAACCACTCTGCCACAGAGAACACCTATGGGCTTAATGCCTGGACGATGCCCCGCTGCAGAGTAGCGCACACCGAGTCAAGGAACAACTACACTGGTCCCTCCCTACAGATCTTGCATCGTGATCCGAGTCTCCCGGGTCGTGTTAAGCGAATACGACCCGGGGGTCGTCCTAAGCATTGCTTATTCATATTAGGTTATAATCTAGTTTACTTTAGTTTGAAGTAACTAAGATTTAAAATGAGTAATTTTGGAGATATTTGAAGGGTAAACAAAAGCAAATATATTTCCTGTTTGAACTACTCTAAAGAAAATTGAAAATACCTCAGTTTGACTCTCCCTTCTCTCCACTCACCTAGCCATTTTCAAAACATCAGCTGCCAGCTACAGTTTCCACCCCCCCCCTCCCCCACCCCCCCTTCACCTCAGCACTCTCACTGACCCAGTTCTGGTGCAGTGAGTCTACTACTCACCCCCACCCACCCACCCCTCCACATATTTGGTTCTATAAACATAACAACTAAGTAAGGTGCATGGAGTACAGTTCCAGTCGCTCCGAGCTATAATGGGACCGTTTAATGTGTGATCTATGGCTCTATGTTGTTGGTGGAAGCTTGGTGATCTAGTTGGTTGTACTGAAGACCGTGTAGCAGGCCTGGGCTGCAGGCAACCGGTCAGGAATAGATCAGATCAATGGACGTATTCGACTGGGACCTTTTTCCATCTGCATAATTTAGGCTCCGCCCACCTGCCTATGGGAGCCGCCATTTACAATAGAAAAGAACAGCTCTGATTGGATGGAACCACGGAATCTTTCAACCTTTCCATATCAGCCATGTTGAAATACACCACGTGACCTTGTGGATGGAGCCATCAACACACATCCGAATAATACGTATAGAAACCCACTTCCGGTCCCAGGCGAATAGGAATTTGTAAAGAAATATTTCGATATTCGCATGGAAAGGGCCAGTCGAATATGTCCATTATTATATTGAATCGGTCATAATTCTGACTGTGCATGCACTCAAAACGGCATCGACAGTAAAATAAAGACATACGGCCATTGGACGTATTCGACTGGGCCTTTCCATGTGAGTATCAAAATATTTCTTTCCAAATTCCTATTGGCCTGGGACCGGAAGTGGGTTTCTATATGTATGATTCAAATGTGTGTTGTGGCTCCATCCACAAGGTCTCGTGGTGTATTTCAACATGGCTGATATGGAAAGGTTGAAAGATTCAGTAGCTTCAGCCAATCAGAGCTGTTCTTTTCGATTGCAAATAGTGCCCCCCATAGGGGTTTGGTGGCAGTTGAGGGGGTGTAGTCGGGTTCAGGGGTGTAGGTGGGTGTGGTTGGGGTGTAGGTGTGTGGTGGATGCGTGTGGTCGGTGTGTAGGGGTGTATGTGGAATTGTTGGGGTGTGGTGAGTGGGTATGGTGGGGTGGGTGAGGTTGGGGTGTAGGTGTGTATGGTGGTTGTGTGGTGGGGCCGTATATTTGTGTGGTGGTTGTGTAGGGGTGGGTTGTGGACGTGTAGGGGTGTGGTGAGGATTTTGGTGTGTGTGGTGGGGATGTGTGGGTATTTAGGGGTGTGTGGTGGGGGTTTAGGGGTGTGTGGTAAGTGGGTATGGTGGGGTGGGGTGTAGGGGTGTGGTGGGGGCTTAGGGATGTGGTGGGTATATGTGGTGGGGGATTAGGGATGTGGTGGGGCTTGTAGGTGTGTGTGTTGGGGGTTGACGGTGTGTGTGGTTGGGTTGTAGATGGGTATGGTGGGTGTGTAGGTGTAGGATGTTTGGTGAGTGGGTGGGTGTGGTGGGGTGTAGAGGTGTGGTGGAGGCTTAGGTATGTGGTGGGTGTATGTTGTGGGGGCTTAGGGATGTGGTAGGTGGGGGGCGCGGGGGGCTTGACGGTGTGTGTGGTTGGGGTGTAGATGGGTATGGAGGGGGTGTAAGTGTGAGTGTAGGGTGTGTGTGGTGGAGGTGTAGGTGGTTTGTGGTGGAGGTTTAGGGGTGTCTTGCAGAGCGGCACCTCACAATCTTCAGCATTCCTAAACCCCCACCACACACCTACACCCCCACCACAACCCTAAACCCCCACCACACACACCTATATACCACAACTCCCCCCTACACCCCCACCACACACATCTATGCCCCCACTACCCCCACCAGACACATACACACCCACATCCTAACTACACACACACCTACCCACCACACACCTACACCCCCACCATATCCCTAAACCCCCACCACACAACTACACCACCAACACACACACATCCACCCTCACCACACACCTAAACCCTCACTACACATTGGCTCCAGTGTATAACCATGTAAACAGACGTCGGTACTCCCATTTCCTGGGCCCGAGTTGCGTCGCAGCGCCACCTATCGATTCCTGTGGATTAGACCATTCTGGAGGCGTTTCCCCCCTCCTACATGAAAAGCGAGACGACTCCGAGGCGTGCCCTGCTTGAACGCAAATTGGCCAAAAAGATGTTGCGCCGCCGACTGAGAGTTTAACTGTTACAAATGCATCGGTATAGCAGAAATTCAACTTTCCTATCAGTTTGTAAGTCATTGGTTTGACTCGGTCAGGGTTCGAATCCCATGACATACACGAAGAAGGGGAGGCGGACACTCGGCTCATTCAGCCATCGCGTCTGGTTACGTATTACATCTACGTCATATGCGAGAAAAATGAATAAAATAGCTGCATAAATTAGCAGAATTATATATTATGATGGTAATCAGGCCACGAGGGCCAGCCGCTACTTTGTGTTGCGACTGGATTCTGGAATTGTTTTGTTATTTGTTTGTTACATTTAATGCAATTTGACAAACAATTTTGTTGTTTCATGCTTTTTTTTATTCAGTTTTATGTAGCTAACAGGTGACTCTTAAGTCTATCACATATATACGGTACATGTTATAACATCAATCTTTGTGACCCTCTGGTCTAGATTGTTAACCTTTCTTGGATAAATAATTATAAATATTGTCTCAGGAGGTTTGGCCCTGCTCCCAAATGTCCGGGATCAGGTTCGTTATCGGGAAGTTGTCTTTGACTGGTCAGTTGTAGAACCTCCTGAAGGTTCCCTCCCCCGACCAGCCTGCTGCCAGAAGGATTGTGGCTAGTGGCACCTGCCTCCTTGCCACTGCGCTAGTCGCGGTGTGCCTGCATGAGTAGGGTGTAGAGTCCTTCATGTTTACCCCTACCTCTGCCATCGTGTTCTTCACGTACCTAGTTAACGTGTCCTGTGACGCCCTTACGTCCGGCGGTTGGGTTGTGGCGAACACTGCCGGTGTCGCCACTAGGAAGTCACTCCTTTCCACGTACGTTTTTAGGTGAGTATACACACATTGTTCTGTTATCCCGAATTCCCTGAATGTCAGTACAAGAGGGTTCCTGCTGGGGTCGTTTGATTTGAGTTTTGTGGTGTAGGTCAAGGTACACTTCCCTTGTCCCCACGTAAAGTCAGCGCGCTTCATTAGCCCCAGTGCTTGAAGGTGTTGCCCCGTCGCCAGCAGGAATAAACACAACGTTCTTTTATTTAGCTTCTCTACATTAAGCTGGTCAATCGGTCCCCACCCCTGCAGGAAATCCAACAATGGTTTCGGATCCCAGATCGTCGTGTATTTGGGGGTGGCTGGTTTTAGGTTGCCGATCCCTTTTAGGAGTCGGTTCACTAGTGGATGTTCTCCGAACGGCACCCCGCCCACTGTTACGAATGTGGACAGTAGTGATCTGACCGTATTGATCGTGTTACGTGCTGCCCCACCCGAAAACAGCTTCTGCAAGTAAGCTATGGCCCTGTTGTATTGTGGGTCTCCTTGGGTTAATTAGTTGCGCCTCACAGTACACGACTCACCTTCTTAGTACCAGCGTGTATTGTTTTTGGATGGCCATTGCCCATGATTCCGTGAGGGTATGCGCCGCTGCCCTGTTCATGCCCATGGCCTCGAACATGCCGCCTAGAGTGGTGTTATCCTCAGGTGCATGCTGTCGGTCAGGGGGAATCGCTTCCCCTCGTTCCCCTTGAGTGATAGCGTGCCTGTCTTGACCGGTATGGTCCAGGATGTTGTGTAGCCCCTCAGTTTGTGCAGCAACGGATACCAGGGCTGTGTTGGCCACTCCGGTGTCACCAGGATCCCCCTCGGGCATTCCTGTATGATCTTGTTGATCACTCTCGACAGGCAGCTGAAAGGTGGAAACACGTAAACATTAGCATCTTTCCAGCTCAGCGACAGTGCATCTGTACCCCTAGCCTGCCTGTAATACTCCCGAGTAACATATTGGTCTAACTTACTATTCTCCCTTGTGGCAAACAGGTCCACTGTAGGCTTTGCTAGTGTATTAAATATCTCTCTGACCGTGTTGTCATCGAGCATCCATTCACCTGCGTCCGTGAACACTCTCGATGACCAATCAGCCTCAATGTTTTCGACTCCCGGGCAGAACCTCACTGATATAGTAATGTTACTCTTTTCCGTGATATTCCATGTTTCCTGTTGGCATGTTTTTGATCTCGTGGATCCCCCTTTTCCTATGCATGCTACTGTTGTGGTATTGTCTGCGAACACCCTTACATGTTTCCTGGCTAGTTTATCTCCCAGGTTTTCCAGTGTGCGCCTTACTGCCCTTAGTTCTAGTACATTTATGTGTGTGTTCTCACTGACTGTTTCGTCCCATTGCTCCCCATAGTGTACCTGGTGTGTCTGGCTGTAGTAGCCCCAGCCATGTGAGGAGGCGTCTGTGTACACGCATACATCCACTGGCGATGGTTTGTATGTCCTTATGGCTTGCTCTAGGTTGTCTCTCCAATATTTGATGCATTCCCTTACCCTGCACGTGAGATCCTTTTCCATAATTCCCATTCACATCCCTTAAGTTCCAGTTAAGGGCCCTCACCATTGATTTTGACTTTATTCTTGCCCATTTGTTGCCCTGATCATTGGCTACTAGTTTGCCAATCAGGGCTGCCAGTGTTTTGATTTCCAAGTTCTCCTCTTGCAACACTTCCCTGGCGAAGTTGATCAATTCCCCACGCTTCTTCCTAGGCAAATCTACCCTCATTAGGTTTGTGTTTATTCGAAACCCCAAGAACTGCAGTTCCCATGCCGGTAGCAATACCGACTTCTCTTTGTTTATTGTGAACCCTAGTTTCGTCAATAGGTCCAGCGTGATCCTTACTGCGTCGCTTACCTCTGCCTCGGTATTGCCTATCAGTATTGTGTCGTCTATGTAGAAGCATAGTAGTATACAGTGTAGTGACCTCAGGTGGCTCATTACCGCCTTCATTATTTTAGTGAAGACCCTGGGTCCTGAGCTCAGTCTGTTTGGGAGAACTTTAAAACGGTACCTGTTCCCCCCGTGTAGGAATTGAAGTAGATCTCTGTCTGCCTCTCTTATTTTTATACTGTGGTAAGCTTGTGAAATATCTATGCTCGCCAGCCACGCCCCCTGTGTTATTAGTTGCTTAACTGCTCCATTTTGAAGTGTCTATAGACTATGAATTCATTCAATTTTGATAGATTTAGTATGGGTCGGAAATCTCCGTCTTTCTTAGGCCTTAGGAATAGGTGTGACACAAAGGTGCGTTTGGTGGGCATGGCCAACTCTATCACCCCTTGGTCCCACATTTCTTTAATTTTTGCGTTTAGTATTTCATCGTTCTCTTTACTGCCCGACAACGGCTCTACTGTTTGCCCAGGTAGGTTGGTGATCTAAATTTGTATGGCCTTCACCATTAATTTCACCCACGTATTATCAGTGACCCACTCCCATTCACAGGCTCTCCCAGTCACGCCCCTGCTTTAAATTTGTTAGGCGTGTTACTCACTTTGTTTATTGCCTTGCTGGCCTCGTTTTGTATCCCGCTCCTCTGCCACGTCCCCCTCTCTGTGGGCGTGTCTGTCCTCCATTTTGTCAGTGGTGGTCCTGTCTGTGGCATGCGGAATACTGTGAGTTGTTCTGGGAAGAGTACTGGGCTGGGCGGCCCCTCCCCTGTCTGCCTCTGTAGTTTCCTTGTTTGCGCTCTGGTCTTGTGTACTGCCTTCCATTGCCCCTCACTATGGCATTGGCTGTCTTCTGGTTCGCCTCCAGCGTGTTGACCTGTGCCGCCAGGTCCTCTCCTAGGAGGTACTTGAAGCCCTTGCTCCCCTCCTTTTTTGCCAGAGTTTTGATCTAGGCCTGTAGTGTCGGGTGTACGTTGTCCCGTCTCAGTCCCAGGATCGTGTTGCTGATATAGGCTAGTAGTTTCAGAGTGGTGACCAGTGCCTCCGCCAACTCTTTCTTGGCCAGCGGCCTGCCTGTCTGTATCCCATCCAGCGTTTTCGCCAGTGGCCTAGCGGCGTACTGCACGCCCCACTGGGTGGCCGCTAGGGCCAAGTCATTGTCCCTCACTCTCAGCTGCAATGTGTGCTCAATCTCCGGATTCATCCTTGTTTTGTGAAGCACTTCCGCATTTTCCGGTCTAGGCAACAACGTGTATAGTTCGGTGACCTCGGTTTTGGTCATCGTGTTACTCCAGAGTGCAGTTAGCAGTTTGGCGTTGTTATCCGCCAGATTGCCACACTCCACATCCAACAGCGCCTTCTCAGCCAGTATGAACTGTTCTAAGTACGAGCTGTTGTCCTCAGACGCCCTTCCCCAGACCTCCTGCTGTCTCGGCGCGACCTGTGTGGGTGTGGCGCACGCGCTTGCTGTGGTGCCGCTAGCGTTGGTATTCTGACACTGTAGGGCGGTGGTGGCGTGTTCATCGGTGTTGACGGCCTTGACTGCTGCGCGTTCCATCTGGGTACATTGAAGGCCGACGGTCTTTGAACGTGATCATGATCGCCTGGCGGTTGATTGATTGATTGGTGGTTGCTTTACGCCGTTTCGGCAGCATAGGCCATATTCACGGCGAGAAATGTTTGTTTTTTGTTCAAACCATCGCTTTTTTCATGTAAAAGCAGACAATCAATTATGTGCCAATAGACACTCATTAAATTAGAAAGCTCACAATCATATATTTGTGGTCAAGGGAAACAAATTCCGATAGAAAAAGAAAAGTTTTATTAATAATTGATAGAATCTATTTAGTAAACTATATGAGGTGGTACAGTCCAGCTGCCCTCAAAAAGGCTAAAATGTTTTCCTGTTTTACCTTAGGTCAAAGGTCATGCATACTGTCTGCAGTGTAGAACTGTTGGCGCAGGGCCAAAAAGTCAACGCAACTTAGTAAAATGTGTTTGAGTGTCAGCGGGGATTGACACCCAATACATTCAGGGGGAGGTTCCCCCTTGAGCAGAAAAGCATGTGTAAGCCACGAGTGGCCAATACGGCAGCTGCTAAGGACCACTTGGTCCAGCCGACATCCCGCATGAGTCTATGGTGGCTTTCCCACAGATGGTTCAATTTCTTTAAGTTTATTAATGTTTACATCCCACTCATGTTGCCATTTGGATTTTATGTGGGTGGCTATTAGTGGTTTCAGATCAGAGTGAGGGATCAGACACGGTTCAAGATCACAGTTCAGGGCCTTCTTCGCAGCCCAATCAGCTTGTTCGTTTCCTTGTATGCCGGCATGGCCAGGCACCCAGCACAGGTGGATGTCATACCCATCCGTTGTCAGTTGGTTCATTTTATAGGGTGATTCGTTTTCAGTCCAGCAACAGCCAGGAGGCAAGAGAACGAATCACTGTATATAACATAGTTAGTGTGGTTGGATACCTCGAATCACTCCAACATGAGAAGGAGTGCTCGGGCTTCTGCAGTGAAAATTGAGCTCTGATCGGGCAAACGTACACCAAATTTTTCCTGTCGGCAGACTGCCACAGCAGCTCCCCGGCTGTAGTCTTTCAAACCATCAGTGTATATGGAGAGGTGGTCTGCAAACTGGCCTTGAATCTCTGCACGCAGTACTTGGTACTCGCCTGGCAGTAGTTCACCCCCTCTCGCCAGCAGTGGTGGGGAGGATCCCTGCGATTCCCCCTGGGACTAGTTTATTGAGTAGCCCGCCCTCCTGTTGTGTATCTCCTCCTGGAGCTCTAGCTTTCGCGCATCCAGGCGTTCCTGCTCTGCAACCGGGGTGGGTACGTAATCGGGCCCTCTCCATTGGTCTCCACAGGCAGGATCCGGCAGTGGGCAGAACGTATTGGACAGATCTGCCACCACCATCCTGAGTCCCCTGTGCAGTCCTCCCACTGGAGGTGGTGTGTGGGTCGGGGAGGTGGCTGCAAGTACCAGCAGCCTCCTCCCGCTGCTTTCCGCCTGTACCACCGTGTCTGCTGTTGGTGGTGGCTTCCCTACGGCGGCGGATCGGTAGTGGTGTTCATCCCGTGTAGGCGTTTCCGCCCCGTTTACCTTCATCTCCATGTCCGCTTCCGAGTTAGTGTCGGATTCGTGCGGCAACGGTACATAGAGCACTTCCGAGGGTGAGGCCAGCCTCCTTCTTTCCGCCCTTTCTATGAATCCCGTCAGGATACTGGCCGCTCGCTCGCCTTTGTCGGGGTAACCCGTGGAAGTTGCCGGAGAAGGCGTGATTGAGATGTGGTGTGCCATGGTGAAGTGAGCCGTTAGAGGTGCTCGCGGTGGTATAACGTCCAGCTCATTTCACGGCTCCTAATTTAATTACGGCTCAGCCGCTGATTATGGCCGCAGCGGCCTCGCCCTGGCCCGCCATACCTCCTGACCATGTCCACCGCATGTCCCCGTGACCTGACCCCGTCACCGGGTAGGAGTCTCCCCCCCCCCCCCCCCACCTCCCCACCTGGCTGGTAGCAGCGGGAGGGTTGACGGTTTTTAACCGTGATCCCGTGTATCCACCGGTTGTCGCACCCATCACCATGGTGTGCGGAAGCCCTTAGGCTCGGCCCTAGGCCCATGCCCGGGCACGCCTTTTGGCCGACAATGTGGTGTGAACACCGCCGATTGTCTAACCTCCGGTACAGGCAAGCCTGACCGCGCGCAACGCAGAGGTTATTAGGACCCGCAGGTCTGGCCCGAGGCCCTTGGACATAGGCTTCTCTGCCGCAGCAGTGGCATCCCGTAGGTGCCATACTTATTCGGACAGTTATCATCGCCGAGGCTTGATAATGCCCTAGCCCCCGGTACAGTTAAAACGGACCGTGCGCAACACAGAGGCTGGGTGGCCATAGGCACACCCACTGATACCCTATCAGCCTGCTGTCATGATCAGGAGGCCGGCGGTCCTCCTACCGCGCAGCGCATTGCTTGACGTCCTGCTCTCTCGATATCTAATCCAAAAGTGACGAGAGCTCGACTGACGCGACATCCAGTAGCGGCTGGCCCTCTTGGCCTGATTACCATCATAATCGGCCACCGTTGGTACACGTTTCGGCGGGACCAGGTAGTGTTGACCTACTTTCGGTTTCGTATTTTGGAAACATATCAGTCGTCGCCCGGACGTTACTTCTGACCCAGCTTATACAACCGTCCCACCAGAAGATTATTCTTCAACCAAAGACTGGCCAGCAGAGCCGACTGTCATTAGTGTTAACGCCTACAACTATTTCCTCCGACATTCCACGACTGCTATGACATGTATCACAACTAGAGCAAAGGTGACTATATTTGTCTATCTACTGTTAACTGATGATACAAATTTACCTCTGACTCTAGATAAAAGATGGTAGCGTCTACGCGTACGTGCCTGTACTCGTAGCCTCGCGATCTAGGCGCACGTGCGGATGCGCGCGCATCTGTCTCGTGAGGCGAGGCGCGCGCATCTGTCTCGTGAGGCGAGGCGCGCATCGGTTTGAAATTCGTCAGTTACACTGTTGACGTAACAGGTAACCCCACCCTCTGCCTAACTAATCCCATCCTCACTTCACTTCTTCCTCTGGCCTTGGCCGGACTTACGGTGCATACCGGTGGGTCTCGAGGGACTGAAGTTTGGATCCTGGTCGAGTCAAACCAATGACTTATAAAATGGGTACCTGTTGCTGCTAGGCGCTTGGCGTTATGAAATCAGGACAGGGACTGGGCGCACAGTGTCAGGATAATGTGACTGTGTGGGACATCGGGTCATGGCGCCGGCGGCCTGATTTCCCAGTGGGGCAGCACTATAAAGTCGCCATGAGTGCGCGCTGTTACAAGTCGGTGCACATCCTGGTATGGCCTAGGGTCTTACTGGGGTGTAAAACTACACCAACCACCCAGCCTCCCCCGGCCCTCTCAGAGGACTGTGGTCGGACTCTTAGGCTGCCTTGTTCCTCCACCGCCCCCTCCCCCCTACCCCTCAATTCCTCTGATCACTACACACCGGAACCCAACTCCCGACCACATGGGACTGCTTTCAGTGGTGCCCATTCAGTGCTGCAGATTTGCAGCCTTCAGCGCACCAATGCGACTGAAAACTCCCCAAAACAACAACAACAACAATACTGTTGACGTTGAGAATGGCGGACATAGTGTTGGGCGCGATATATATATACACCAAAATGTTGCTAAAGGGGCTGTCACATTAGGGCTTTTAGCGGGAGTGTATAGCGGCGTATGCGCGTTACGTCATATACGCCGCCATACGCTACGCATATGCCGTATACGCTCGTCATACGGCGTCATACGCCGATCCTCCAACAAGCCTGTTTCCTTGCTCAAAATTGTCAGCGTATGGCAGCATATGGATCATACGCTGCTCATACGCTAGGGGTACGCTATGCGTACGCCGACATAGGTTACCCATAGGTTAGGGTACGTCGGCATAGGTTGGGGGTACGCTGGACTGACACCCGCCGGGTGTCTCTGGCGTACCCCCAACGTTGTGTAAAAGTGGTGTCACACTGCGGCGTATGGTGTTAGCGTATGGATTTGCGACCCATACGCCGTCATACGCTATGCGTACGCTACGCATACGCCGGCATGCGCCCTCATACGCCTGTCCGTCCACAATTTTTTTGAGCATGCTCAAAAAGTTTCGGCGTATGCCGGCATATGGCTCATATGCTCGACGTACGCTATGCGTACGCCGACAGGTTGGGCGTACACTGAACTTGTCAATCACTGTAATGCTGTGATCATGAACCGACTCTACACAACGACGTCTAGTTTCATAATGCTTTTATTCCGGTGCCTCGCAGTCGGCGCTGCTCAGCCCGTTCCTGGTTTCGGTTTTGGGTGTGTCGCGGCCTAGTACATACATCACAATCACAACCGTCAAACCTCATCACAGTATGCCGTGCATAGGTCGGGATACGCTTTGAATACGCCGCCATAGGCTAGGGGTAGGTTAGGCATAGGCTGGGCGTACGCTTCAGATGCCGCTGGGACCTCGTGCGTAGCGTATGATGGTGTATGGGTCGAAAACCGCATACTCCGGCATATGCTAACGCCATACGCCGTAATGTGACAGGGCCTTAACATGCCTCCCAAAACTACAGTGAGTACTAATTTCTAAGGAGCTATACACATTATCACTTTTTAACCTTCATGTCATACATGGCTCCTAAGTAACTTACCATAGAAAGACGCATTCGCATGGGGTAGATATATTAGGTACTCCAAAAAAAAAAAATTGAGATTATAATTTGTACTAGAAATAATAAGTTAAAGGAATAATGATGTGATTAAAATGTAATTAAATTCATGAAAAGAAAAATTCAGCTGATGAAAAACGTTTTTTTGTTGTTAAATCTAAAAAGGGTTTGGTGTGTATGGGGTTTGAACCCACACCATCAAACAACTTCAGATTACAAATTCAACACTCTAACTACTAGGCCAGAGAGACCACATATCATTGCTAGTCTAGGTCACTCTACCCCACCAAGTGGAAAAGTTCAGTACTAAGCATGCACCACCCTGTGGCACAAATCTGATCTAGGTCACTACACCACCAAGTGAAAAAGTTCAGTACTAAGCATGCACCACCCGGTGGCACAAAACTGAACTATTCTGAGTTTGTTTGTTTTCCTGACGAGGTATAGCTCGCCACTTTAAAGCAAATATATTTCCTGATTGAACTACTCTGAAGAAAATTGAAAAAACTCCAGTTTTACTCACCCTTCTCTCCACTCACCCATCCATTTCAAAACAACAGCTGCCAGGTAGTCCCAGCTTCAGCCTCGCCCCCCCCCTGACCTCAGCACTGACCCACTTCTGGTGGTGAAGTGGGTCCACTACTCTCCCCACACATATTGGTTCTATAAACATAAAAACTAAACAAGGTTGTTCTTGGAGAGCTTTTGTCGGAGTATGGTCCCTGTCTCAGCAGCCTATACCTGTCCACTTTAACAAAGCATACTACAGTAAAACCTCTCTAACCGACCACCTCCACAGATTGACAGCTCTCCTATAGAGGGAGTGCACGTGACATCATCACTCAGTGGTCAGAGGTCAGCAATCAGCCATCTTGGATTACAAGCACCCTTGCCTAGCCCTGTTGTGAATGTATGCTGATGCAATAACATCATTTTCCTTGTGTTCTGAGCTCTTCTGGGCAGTTTACACCCAATGTGTTTACTTTCAGCACTTTACCACAGCGGCGGATCTGTTAGGAAGCACTCTTCAAGGTGGTGCGAATAGAAAATCATCAGTCGCATTTGTCCATTGATATAAGGCTGGAGGAGGCGACTGATAATTACGGACAGCCGGGACAAGGTGGTGTGAACAGAAAAGCATCAGTCGCATTTGTCCATTGATATAAGGCTGGAGGAGGCGACTGATAATTACGGTCTTCAGGAGAAATATGAAGAATGGGACGGTGCAAACAAGTAGGTTTATGCGGCGGACCTGTTAGGAAGCAGTCTTAATGAGAAATATGAAGAATGGGATGGCGCAAACATGTAGGTTTATGCGGCGGACCTGTTAGGAAGCAGTCTTCATATTTGGGACGGTCCTAACATCCCTCAAAGCAAGCTAAACTGAGCCATGTTTGGACCGTCCCATTCTTGTGTTTCTGCGACGACAGCTTAACGACAAAGACGACACCGTAGCGACATCGACGACAGCTTGACGACACCGTAACGACACCGTAGCGACAGCCGAACGACATCGTCTGTCGCCGGGTGTCGTCGAGGTTTTTCAACATGGCCAAAAACCCGACGACAACCCGGCGACAGTGGAGAAACTGGAGATGTCGCGGAGGTGTCGCGGCGACACCCGAACGACAGCCCACGCACTGTCACTAACGCCGCGACCCAGCAGTCACTGTCCATAGTGCTTTGCACGTCAACCCCTCACCACCACCACCACCTCCACCACCACCACCACCCATCACCTCTCACACGCTCTCTTTCCCGACTCCCGGCTCGCACCCTTCTCCCTCTCACCTCTGCCATTAGCGGACTGACCGATTTATGCGTTTAGTAATATAGTGTAGCAACACATCGACATCTGCTAAAGTTGTCCTGACATAGATAGGTTGCTCGGCACTATGCTGGATCTATTTCAACACCTGTGCTTCATTTTTTTTGTTTATAAAAAAAAATCACATTCTCACCCTTGAAAATAGACCAAATAATGGTTGCCATGCAGCCACACCGCAAACTACCACCCAGACAGCAACTTCTGAGGCCAAACTGCTCAAAGCAGTGACAAATAAACCAACAAATAGGAAAATAAGGACAATGTAGACAGGTGCAAGCCTTCTGTATGAAATCCAATATGGCCACCAAAAGTTGCCCCGTGATGTCATTACACCCCCTCTATATATGGATCGCTTTATTTGTGTCCCAACAATACCATTGTAACCATATTCTAACTCCTTAAACCAACCACCTCCCTAAATGGACCACTTAAAGTTGGTCCCACGGTCGGTCGATTTAGATAGGTTTTACTGTACATGTTACTTTGTTGCTTGCATTTGAGTTTTGACCGCTAGGGGTGTTTGTATAACAACATACATTAGGCCAAAGCCCCTATAATACTAAGACGGCTCACTCCCTATCTCTCCAATGGTAATGTAAATTTCGCAGTGCCACCTTGTGGTGGGTTTGATCATCCCGGCTGCTGGTTGATGTTTCACATGTAAACACATACAATTATATTATACATGAGATATGTAAGTATGAATACACATCAATATCAAATTGCTATGAATAAATACATATCATCATCAGCATCGCCATCATCACGAATCTTTCACATTCATATATACATTTATACATATAATATAGCACCTGTTTAACCAAGAGAACAGCCAGCACACCAAGTGGTGGGTTTGATCATTTTGATTACACAGTACAGGCTGAGTGAGCCGTCTTAGTATTATAGGGTCTTTGATTAGGCCTACAGCTGAGAGTGGAGAGAACGGAGAGTGAAACTTAGGTAGGGCTTACACTACAGAGGTGCCAAGTCGATAACAGTGAGTAGGGAGGTCTCCCTAATACACACATGGTAAAGTGGCGTTCTCTGTGGCGGAGTGGTTAGAGTGTCTGACTTTTTTCTAGGTCAGACTCCTAATCTGAGGGTTGGCGGTTCGATTCCCCGTGCCCCCAGCTCTGCCAATTTGGATTTCCACCGCTGTGTATAACTTACAGCGTCATCAAAGGCCGGTTGCTCTCATACCATCTCTATGTGGTGTGGGAGGTTTGAAAAGAGTGACGCAAAATGGTGCATTCTGATGCATTTTTGGGAAAATGTGTAAAAATTAAATCTAAAGTGAATCCTTGGCAAGAGATAACAAATTAAAAGCAGGAGATCGGGGTTAATTTGCTATATTTTAGGGAGATCTCCCACCAAATCGCCAGACTTGGCACCTCTGTAAATATTCCTATTTTTATATTTTAATTTTTTTTAGTAATACACACCAGAAATATATTTGATATAATGTAAAATATTCATTAGTACAATTTCCTTGCATAATTTCCTTGCACTGATTATTCAGAAGCATGTAGGGAGAAAACGTTGTTTTTTTAAATTAAAAAAGTAAAACATCAAATGGGGTTTGAACTTCCAACCTACATTGCTGTGAGAGTGCAGATGGTAGGTGACTGAGACTGAAACTACGCCTAGGGGGGGGGGGGGGGGAGAGTTCTGAGGTCAGATGACTCCTGCTGTGTTTTATAACCTCATCTAGATTTGATCCTACATATACAACTTAGCTACTGGTGCACTTATTAAACATTTGTTGAGCATTGAAGGGCACATTAAGTTAATTAAATAGGACATGTTACTGCTGAAACCTATCGTATCATAATTCTTTTCAAGCAGACCACAATTAATTTGGCATGTTTTCACTTCAATTAACTCAAAAGTTAACCATTTATAATCAAAGTTACTTCAAACTGATATAATCTCAATCATAACTGTGGTAGTCCATGGTAGTGGAGCTCATGTATACTACATAACCATCAGCCTATTATATTTAGCTTTCAAAAATGGAAGAAAGTCAAAACCATTGGACTATGCCACTTTTTTATATTTTTTATATTTTTTATTGAGGCTGTATTTATACTGTCCATAGCCCAGGTACCTAGGCTTGTTTTCAATGCTGGCCGGCTGTAGTTTTGGTGTTGTCTTACCAAGCAGTAGCTGCTGATAAGTATTTGATTGTCTGCATTTCAGTAGCAGATAGATAGTCTGTTGGTATGTTTAGTAGTCTATGTTAGTTTTTTTTTGGGGCCCTCTTGGCATTGTATTTTTGTTCTATTCTTATTACTATGTTAGTTGTTTTCTTAAGGTTCTTCTGTTCTCTTCTGTTCCCTTCTGTTCTCTTCTGCTCTCTTCTGTCCTCTTCTCTTCCTTTCTGTTCTCTTCTGTCCTCTTTTCTCTTCTGTTCTCTTCTGTTCTCGTCTGTTATCTCTTATTTGTTACTTTAATGTTCATTCAAAGATCTTCTAAGTGATATCTGTTTTATTGTGCATCGGTTAAAGCTAGGGTCTGCATCAATCCCATAACCAATATTGTGTTGAACTGTCATTATATATATATTCACGGTCTCTGACTATATTCAGAGACGATGCATATATCTATGTTGTCTGCTATATATTCTGGACTCGTGCACGGTCCCGTTTCAATATAGTGCTGCCATCTGGTGGAATCGATCTGTACCATTATGTGGTAAACCGTATCGGGGGTGCTATCTAATGGCGGAGTTAACAACACTTGCTGTTACCTCACTCAAAATGGATCCCACTCTGATCGAAGTGACCAAAGTTAGTAAAAAACCATCAAAATTAATATGAAATGTGTATGGTAGGCACAAAAAAATAGGCTATTGACAACCCATACATGGCAAAGCATCAGTCGAGTATGATGATGCACATTCGCAGCGCCGATTAATAGAGGAGTAGTGATCAGAATGACCCTAAGACATAGTTTGACCCACTGGTTGGTAGTATATGGATAGCGTATTCTAATTTCTTTTGTCACATATTTACTTATTCATTAGGATAATCAAAAAGCTTTTTGCTTTGGACTCTTCTGGACGCTCATGCTGCTGAAGTGACAAGCCATGGGTACGACTACCGGCCAGGTGTACATAATTTTCCTGAAGGTTTTCCTGGATATCATTTCGATAATAAGTTACAGTAAGTATGGTTACCACATCATCACTACAGTTCTATACTTGTTGAATAATTTCCGGGCACAAACCGTACCCCATTAACTGATCCCACACACGTGCCATCTTAGATTATATTATATTAGACTATCTAGAGTGTCTAAGCTGTATGCTCAGGCAAAGTCGGTGATTCCACCATCAGGGCCCACTACATGTGGTGAGGATGCTCTGTTCAGTTTTGTCATGCGCAGCAATGAATTTGAATCTGCTGGTGTTAGCTTGGTGTATCCTGGAATCTGAGGTTCATCTGGTTTTGCTGTTAACACCATGTCAAGCTGCCTTTTGAATGATCGTACACTACAGTTTGTTTGGTTTCTTATGGAAGCTGGCACTGTATTGAAGAACTGAACTTCCTAGACGGAAAGATCTTGGTTAGGAAATGAGGTTAGTTGCATGACTAATCCTAGCAGAGCTCTGGCAATGCCATGGTTTACTTTCATGTGCTTGGATGCAAAAGTGGATCAAGTGGTGGAAGTGTTATTCCAATAATATGTTCTGCCATTTCCCAACAAGAAAACAGATAAAGAAAGTTTGTTCACATGATGGCAAAAATAATATTAAAATTAGATGTGAATTCTGCACCGATAGCTTAGTGGGCACTTAGAGTTAGAGCAATGGCAGATTTCTGAGTACTGTGTGGGAAAAAGTTACCAGTATTTACAGCTGCCTTGGTGTGTCTGTACCTCCAATAGTTCACAAGGCATTTAGGGCATGGCAGATCTCATTACAAAAAAAGGCTTTCAAAAGCATTCATTCGAAAGCAAGGGGTGATTCCATTCGAAAGTGGGGATACATGTATTTGATGGTGGAGCCTCACATGTGTGAGATGGGTAATTCCTACAGGCCTTCCCATATGTTGGTGGACCCAGTATATCTTACAAATTGACCTAATTTATAGTCAATGACTCCTGTAATATACAAGCTAGAGACTTTAAATTAATAATATTACATTATAATGTTATTTACTATCCTTACCTTTGTGACTGGTTAGATAAGTCAATGTCAGAGGAGAAGCCTTTCGATTAAAAAGAAAAAAGAATTAATTTCAATTGATACAATGTCTCTTATTTAATTCAATTCAATTTCTTATTTCAGACTCAGCATTATGATAGTTACATAATCTGGTCCATAGTAGGTAGATATAAAAATAAATGTGAATAACATAGAAGTAATAGTATGAATACAACAATACTAACCATTATCAAAATGTTGGTCTACATACAGTAGTTTGTACCAATGCCTCCATATGGCAGACGTAAATCTGAGATCACTCTCTCCTATTTTCACTAGTCCCTGTATTGTAGCATTTTCTGATTTGTCAAGTCTAGTAATAAATTTTAATATTAGATTCCTGATAACAGCCTGCAAGGCCGGTACATCAATATTGGCAAATAGCTGACTAGCACTGTCATACCTAGGTAGTAATAACCTCATAATGTCATTATATGCTACATTCGGTTTATGTAAGCTTTATGGATAAAATTACCCATGTATTGTCAACATAAAACCTGTGCACAAATTGGGATGTTAAAAAAAAATCCCCTCCACTTCCCCAATAAAATCAGCGCATGATTGCTATAAGTACACCAATAGGCTACTGTTTATTGGTTTAAAAAAACAACGAACCAAAACAACCAAAAAACCCCTAAAAACATCAAGAATTTAATATCTAGATACGACCTGATTGTAACCTGACTAATATATTCATCAATTAATCTTTGTGAATATTCTACCATCTGGGTGGCTACCCCACTCCTAAGTTCTAATAAACTATGTAGCAAAAAGTGAACAATTACATTGCATGAACATCGGTCCCCACTGACATTAAAACACATTCGATTAAACTGTGTGGATTTCATGGCCCTGCGCCAACAATTTTACACTGCAAACAGCATGCATGACCTTTTTACTAAAGTAAAACAAGAAAACATTTGAGCCTTTTTGAGGGCGGCTGGTTTGTACCACCTCATATAGCTTATTAAACAAATTCCATCACTGAATAATACTTTCGACTAGAATTTTATTTAGCTTGACCAGAAACTATATGATTGTGAGTTTTAAAATTCACGAGTGTCTATTCACACAAAATTGTTTGTATGCTTTTACATGTAGGCCCTAAAAGCGATGGTCTGAATTCAAAACAAATAGTTCTCGCCATGAATATGGCCTATGCTGCCGACACATCGTAAAGCAACCACCAATCAGTCAATTAACATATCATCGAAATTACTAGTAGGTTATAACGATTAATTTGATGTATTTATCTAAAAAATTAAATAAAATTTCAAACGCCATCCGACCATGCAACTTTAATAAAAGTTTAGGTGCAAAAACTGACAAATACCATCCGGGCTGAAATGAAACCGTGACTACCAAGTTTGATCTGAAGTTGGCATCATTCTGATACAGTGATAGTCAAATCTGTTTGTTCGCAAAAACTGACACATCCCCTATTGCACAATATGAAATTGATATACTTTAACTGGAAAGCAACTAAAATGGATTTGTCGGTTTTTGGGCCTGAACCCTTCATTTGGACTGGAGATCGTATAGGGATCGAATTAAACGGTCTATACCAGGTTAGAACAGCCATATATATATGTTACAATCAAAACTAATTTTGGTTGTTGGTATGTAAATATTTTGCTTTGATATAGTGTTCCATAATCGTTATTTGGC
This sequence comes from Branchipolynoe longqiensis, assembly GCA_030323885.1. Classification (NCBI taxonomy): domain Eukaryota; kingdom Metazoa; phylum Annelida; class Polychaeta; order Phyllodocida; family Polynoidae; genus Branchipolynoe; species Branchipolynoe longqiensis. Next base: position 10,425 of record JASIRB010001933.1, on the reverse strand, counting down.
TGGTAACAAATGTCATATTATTTGACACTCCATGATACATAACACACACACAATTATTTGGTTGAGAAAGTTAACTCTGGCTGGCCAACATTTCTAGCCTACCGTTTATTTCTTATGGTCAAAATTTGCAACGGGAGTGATAGCGATAGTGGTGCTCATGCCAGCTTGGCGGCTACTCACGGTGGGTTTGCCACCCTGCGTGCAAACCCAAGTCACCCAGGCCGCTGCCATTAGCGGTTCAGGCAATAGTAGTGTTCAGTGGTCGAGACACCACTAGCACTCAATTAATAATATTAATATAATGTATTTATATTTCACAACATTTTTTTTTAAATTGAACAAAAACCCTCCATTTATTACTATTTTGCTGTCTAGTGGTAAAAAGATGGACGTTGAGATACAAGACATCACAGAGAGACGATTTGGAAAGTTCTCACGGGAGCAACACTGGCATTCAACATATCAGAGCAACATGCACCATGGCAGTTGCTAATGGTTCTCAATGTCGTGATTTATGTCCGGCGGAGAAATCTGTAGAGAACAGTAGTAATGTAATCTTATCTGAAGGGCATAACAAGTCTAAGCATTGTGAAGGTTGTCGACTACCATGGCACGCACTGTGCGAATTGGACGGTCCAACAGCGGACATCAGAGATTATGTCCCCTGCACTGATGTGCAAGTAAAGAGACAGGGTGTCTTCATAGTGAACATGGAGAGTGGACATCTCAACACTAAGAAGAGCGACACCTTCCCTAAGTGTGAGCCTGAGGAAATGAACATTTTCGAAGATATTATTACACTGGGTGGAAAAAGCTGTACCGGCACACCGACTCTGATTGACCCAGAAATAGCAGTAGGAGATATATCTCCAGAAAAGTCCCGCATTAAAAGCTATGAAATTGGTCAAAGTATCCCATTATTGAGTACCGCCTTTCCACCAATTAAAAGTGCTGTGCCACTGCTAATCATACACTCATTGGATAAGCCTGAGCCTGAGCCTGCGCCGGTTAAGCCTGAGGACATGCCAAGTGGTCTGAAACAATGCGTGACCACTTTATCAGATGAGACTAAAAATAGTCGGAAAGTTAGAGGAGGCTCTGCAGAAGTAATGAACATTTCCAAAGATATTATTACACTGCATGGCAAAAGCTGTACCGGCACAACTCTGGTTGACCCAGAAATAGCAGTAGGAGATATATCTCCAGAAAAGTCCCGCCTTAAAAGCTATGAAATTGGTCAAAGTGTCCCATTATTGAGTACCACCTTTCCACCAATTAAAAGTGATGTGCCGCTGCTAATCATACACTCATTGGATAAGCTTGAGCCTGCGCCGGTTAAGCCTGAGGACATGCCAAGTGGTCTGAAACAATGCGTGACCACTTTATCAGATGAGACTAAAAATAGTCAGAAAGTTACAGGAGGCTCTGCGGAAGTAATGAACATTTCCAAAGATATTATTACACTGGATGGCAAAAGCTGTGCCAGCACACCGACTTTGGTTGACCCAGAAATAGCAGTAGGAGATATCTCTCCAGAAAAGTCCTGCCTTAAAAGCTATGAAATTGGTCAAAGGGACCCGTTAGCGACTACCGTGTCATTACCCAAAGGAGGCGTCCTTAACATTGACAACTCTGGAGCCATGAAATACCCGTCTGTGATCATTACCAGTAGATCTCGACATGGCAGCTTAGATGATATGGAGACGACCAGAAAACTCCCAGATGTCCCTTCTCTCATATCCAAACAAGAAACAATGGACATCACTATGAACACCCTCAAGGAGAATATGAAAGACGAAGAAGATACAGTTTTTATCAACGGGAATTGTCCGGTTGATTCTCAGGCTGAGGAAAAGCAATTTCTGGAAATTGAAGGTGCTTTGTCAGATCAGTGTGGGTCGGATACACCACTACACCCTTCAACGGAAAGCGGGAATTGTAATCCAGATAACAGAAGTACTGACACGAAAGCAAAGACTTCAAGAGCGGCTCAATTAGAGCTACAGGTATCTTCCAGTGAGGATCGGTCACATGGTACTACTTCAAGTAATACTTCCACAGATGTTATCCGCAGAAGAGCTATCCTTGATAAAATAGCCCAAACTCAACGATCGGCACTTGCAGCATTTTGTTCAGAAGTGAATAAGGAGGTTACCCCTAATCGCTCAGACAGGTATACTGAAGCCAAGACCCAGGATGACTTCGGCAAATCATATACTAACTGTATTCCCTCATCTAATGTCGAATCAAAGCACGTGAATGATATCCCTGAGCATTTGACTGACACGGTTACTTCTGGACAGTTAACATACAGTGACCCTGGATTGATGGATGAAGATGTTCCACCACCGAAGAACGATGTTCCAAGTCAAGTACCCACATGGGAATATGATGACCTAGTTGAGAACGGAACAGAAAGGATTCTTGATGAATCCAAGTACATGGAAATATCAAGTGATGCATGTAATGACAGTAAAATTACCTTTTCTCAGCTATCTCTGAAGACTAAGCGATGTCGATTTCTCACATTTGGTGGGAAGGTCTGGACGTGTGTCACCCCGACTGTGGAGGAGCTGGTGCACACAGGTTTCTTCTACCGAGGTACGCCATCTCATATACATCTCTGAAGATATTATATCCTGCTGTTCAGGGGCATAGCTTCCGATTTTCACATTGTACGCAGACTTTTTTTGGCAATGGAATGAAAAGCTATTGGCTGTGCGCACCTGGCCATTCCTTCCTAAGACATGGGTGGTCCGAGAATAGTTATGAATTTGTAATAAGCAATGTTCAGACTTCATTTCAAGCTTATTTTGTATTTACGAAAATAAGTACATGATATATTTTAATGATAACAAAAATTGTATTCTCTGCGTATATGGGAGCTAGGCCCCTGCTGTAGTTGATATGATAAATGCAAAAAATAGGACTGTTGTGTTGATGACTTTAGCCTAGGTACTTACTGCACAGTGAGCACTTCTTGTGCTTGAAACATGCATAGACTTACGCAGGTTCTGGAACCTCCAGCAACCTGCTTCGCAACTAGGTGATTTACGTTCATACCCGGCACTGGGATGGCATTTGACAAACCTTTGCTGTAGACGTAGATATATATGGTATGTGTCTATAATACGTTGTCAGTTCTGAAACATGAAACAATTTTCCGCTCTTCAACACTTGTGATGTTAGGATTTAATTTGTTTATCTGACAATCTCGCTAATCCGATACTGGGTGCTGGAAAGAAGGTAGTGTTATGGGGGTGATGAAGATGGGAAATATTGCGCCTTGAGCCGAAATCGAACCCACTTTTCTTGCATTCCGGGCCAGTGTGCTAACCATTACACCACCTAGGCTCCCTAGCTGGTGTCACCCACACTACCCACGCCTACCTGTCTATGTGGGTCCTTGTCCGAGAGGTCATTGCAGACTAATGCAGTAGTTTGGCTCAGCGAGGTTTGACTAATTGTTCCAATATTTCAAGAAATATGTATAAGTGTATGTTATTGCATTATTAATGTATTTGCTTTTTTGTGTGGTTAGGCTATGGCACGTGCACTGAGTGCTTTTCATGTGGTATCATGGTCGATTGGCACAACGATGACGTGCCCGTAGAGCAGCACCTCAAGCATAACAAAGAGTGCTCCTTCATCAGGAAAGTGTCCAGTCTGAAAATAAAGGTGAGTAGAGATTCACACTTTAAAAGTTACTATATAAACCATGTAAAAAAAGTAAACAAAAATTGTGTAAATACCTGGATACTTGAAACGCTTACGGTCAGAAGACCAGTGCTACGGCACTGACGCAAGATGTATATGAATAAAATTCATCCCCCCCCCCCCAAAAAAAAGTTTCTGTATTATCAAAATGTAGGCTGTTCAGACTGCTATCGCAAACTGGATGCGTATCATAAGGTCAACAAAATATATATATATTGGTGATCGTCCCCGCCCATGCCTGAAAAATCGCCCGCCCCTGACATTTAAAAATTATTATTACTTTTTTTTATAACAGTTTATCAGCCCCATCATTGATGAAGCAATTAATGAACTAAACAGCGTTGGTTTGTATGATATGACTACAATAGAAATAGCAGTTGAAAGACTTGACTGTAAAGGTAAGATCCATTATGTACCTACTGTGCTATGCAACTAAACTTGAAATTGTGCAAACAACGCATGTCAGAATGTCGGTCGGTGTACATCAAAGTTAACTCTGCATGTTAGAATATCTCCAAAGTTAAAGTTGCATAGTCCGATGGTTCAGAGTTTCTATAATTTTTCTGAGATAAATATATTAAATTGATTGTTATAATATACCTGAAGTAACTTTTATTTTAAATGGCTAACTTTTGAGATATTTGAAATGCAAACATGTCAAATTAGTTTTGGCAAGCACGCCAAAACTCTGACACCATATGCCTCAGCATTAACAGGTTCTATTAAATTGACTCAGTATCCCCTTCTATGTGGCAACAATTGCTTAATAAGTGCATCAGTATCTAAGTCAGATATATAGAATAAAATCTAGCTCATTGTCTTCGTTTTGAAAATTTGATGCTCTATCGGACTATGCAGCTTTAACCCGTTAGAGTAAAGCTTACTTCAAATGAAAGTAAAATAGAATGCAATGATCAACCTTACATGTTTATCGCTTGTAAAAAAAACTAAAAAGATGGCATAAATCTCCTCATCACATGTCGTGGGCCATAATGGTAGAGGTTGATTGGTTGTTGGAGTTTTACGTCCTGGCAGCATCTAAGGTCATATCAGGATGGTAATGGTAGAGTCTCAGACTTAGTTTGAATATACCGTTGAAACACTAATCTAATCGAACTAAAAACAGATCGGATTGTGCAACTTGAACAATGGATGTAAAATGAAAGTTACACAGTCCGATGATGTTTGAATGTTTTCCTTATTTTTTAGATAAGCTTATCAGATTGACCATTGTAGCCTACTAATCATTAATCTGGAGTAACTTTGATGAAAACTCATCAATTTTGAGCAATTTGAGCTGAACGAACCTAAAATAATATTACTGGAATGCCCGGCCGTCAGAGCCCCAGATATACCACTTACTCTTCCCAGGTGCGTTCTGACAACTGTCTGTCATTTCACACCTGATGCCCCTCTCAAACCAACTCATAAGGAAGAAAGGGAAGACAAGTCATGCAAGATTGACAGTGAAGAAGTTGTGTTTTATTGGCATCAACTCCTGTTCACCTACTAGTGACCTATCACCCTGAACCCCAGAGTCTCATTACCTAGTGAATCAGTGCCTACAGCCCATTGAACCAGAGTCCCCTGGTTGTTGCACACAGCTCAGTTTGTATATGAAAGGTGGAGCATCAGACAGAGTGTCTGGGTTCCTGCCCAAGAGAGAGAGTGTGTCTCACTCAAGAGTCAGGAGTAGAGTAGTAATGCATACAAGTGCCTGTAGCAGCATATCTCTCAAGAGTGTCTAGAATAATCAATATCAAAATGAGGCCTACTGATGTAAGTAGCCAGGTCCCTTGACATTTTACACTAATGGCCAGATGGGATGGCTGAATGAGTTGTGCATCCACCTCCTATTTTGGGAGGTCGTGGGTTTCGAACCCATGGGCAAGCCTGTTTTAAAGATGCATAGTCTGATGAAGCATAATTTTGTCCCCCTCAAAAACACATACATCTGATCCTATATTTGTAACTCAGATGGGACAATGTTAGACTGAAAATCTGAAGGTACCCAGTTTGTTGTTTGTTTTCTTTTGGTAGATCCGTTGATTAAGCAGGAGGATCTTTAATCACAGACCATCCTATTTCCACTATTCCTCACCCTGTCATAGTAGGCCTACTGTCGAATGCCAGGCTAGGTAGTGACAAGTATACATTTTAAAGTCATTGGTTTGACTCAACCGGGGTTTAAACCTGGGGGCTTCGAATTCCATGGCTTATCAATACAAGAGGCGCATGCTCTACTCATTCGGCCACCCCATCTGGCTTTTTAAAAAGTAAATAAAAGAAAGGAGCTCCCAGAACAGGATTCAAAGTAAACAGAATGGGTGGTCGAATACGTCGAGCGGCCATTTCCCATTTTGGAAGTGATACTTGTCACTCCCTTGCCTGGCATTCAGCATTGTTAGGATAGGCCAAGGAATAGTGCAATGTGGAAGACCAATTGTCCGTGATTGAAAATTACACTGCTTAATTAGGATTAAGGATATGAAAGGTGACATAATGTTTTGGATACATTTTGTGTGATAGATTAAATACATGTAGTATTTCTAACATACTTAAAGGGACCAGCTATAGCTCGCTGGGACACCGCGCGTACTCCGACAAATGCTCTCCAAGCACAACTTTGTTTAGTTTTTATGTTTAAATGAACCAAGTATGTGTGGGGAGAGTAGGGGACCCACTTCACCACCAGAAGTGGGTCAGTTCTGAGGCTGGGAATAGCTGGCAGCTGTTGTTTTAAAAATGGCTGGGTGAGTGGAGATAAGGGAGAGTAAAACTGGGGTATTTTCAATCTTCTTTAGAGTAGTTCAATCAGGAAATATATTTGTGTAATGTAAAATATATGTTAGTACAATTACATTGCATAATTCAATGAGAAACAGATATAGATGAAAATTTTTTTTTGTTGATGAATGTAAAAAAGGTTCTGCTGTGGATGGGGTTTGAACCCACATCAAACAACTTCAGATTACAAGTCCAACACTCTAACCACTAGGCCACAGAGACCACACATAATTAGTAGTCTCACTTCAGGCTATTTGTGTATAGGACGTCACATATAAAAGGTATGTATGTATGTATGTATGTATGTATGTATGTATGTATGTATGTATGTATGTAAGTATGTATGTATGTATGTATGTATGTATGTATGTATGTAAGTATGTATGTTAGTCTGAACTGCAAATGCAGTTTGTTGTGTCCAAAATGGCCGCCCCCATAGGCGGCGGCCATTTGCAATGGAAAAGCTGCGCTGTGATTGGCTGAAATTGCGGTGCTCGCCAGCAACAGGATCAGAAGCATTTGCTGGCAGCTGTTGTTTTAAAAATGGCTGGGTGAGTGGAGATAAGGGAGAGTAAAACTGGGGTATTTTCAATCTTCTTTAGAGTAGTTCAATCAGGAAATATATTTGTGTAATGTAAAATATATGTTAGTACAATTAAAATGCATAATTCAATGAGAAACAGAAAAAATGAAAAACGTTTTTTTTGTTGATGAATGTAAAATGTGTTCTGCTGTGGATGGGGTTTGAACCCACACCACCAAACAACTTCAGATTACAAGTTCAACACTCTAACCACTAGGCCACAGAGACCCCACATAATTAGTAGTCTCACTTCAGGGTATTTGTGTATAGGACATCACATATAAAAGGTTTGTACGTACGTACGTACGTACATATGTGTGCCAAATCTCGCCAAATCTCGCGAGATCTCGGCATTTCTCGCGAAATCTCGGCATTTCTCGCGATATCTCGCCATTTCTTGCGAGATCTCGCCATTTCTTGCGAGATCTCGCCATTTCTCGCGAAATCTCGCCATTTCTCGCGAGATCTCGCCATTTCTCGCGAGATCTCGCCATTTCTCGCCAAATCTCACCAAATCTCGCGAGATCTCGCCATTTCTCGTGAAATCTCGCCATTTCTCGCGAGATCTCACGAAATCTCGCCATTTCTCGCCAAATCTCGCATGCGTACATGTGTGTGCGTACATATGTACGTACGCACACATATATTTACATGTATTTACGCATGTATGTATGTATACAGACATACGTATGTATGTACATACATACGTATGTACATACATACGTATGTACGTACGTACACATGTATGTACATATGCACATATGTATGTACGTATGTATGTACATATGTATGTATGTATGTATGTACATGTGTATGCATGCATGTATGTATGTACATATGTACGTACATACGTATGTATGTACGTACGTATGTACGTACATATGTATGTGCGTACATACGTACGCACATTTTTTTTGTGTTGTTTTACATCCTAGCAACATCTAAGGTCATATCAGGACAGGTACCGACTTGTGACAGTGCGCGCGCATGGCAACTCTATAGTGCTGCCCCACTGGAATACCATGCCACCAGTACCATGACCAGACTAGGAAGCAACAAGTATCAATTTTAAAGTCATTGGTTTGACTCGACCAGGATTCGAGTTAGAGCATCCGTCTCCCGTGTTGTTAGATCGTGGGGTTGTGAGTTTGAATGCTGGTCGAGTCAAACCATCATCATCATCATGCTGTCGGTCGCGATGCGACCAAGACTGCTTTCATTACTTGACTGCCGCTCTCCATTTTTGTGTGCGGTTGTACATTTCATGAAAGCTGCCTGCAAAAGTGTTGAAGTGCTGCTGGCTTTTGCAAGTTACCAGCAGCACTCTCTCGGGAGCAAATAGAGGTTTCACACCGGCAAGAACATGTCAAGACAGGCGCAAAACTATTTGTCCCTGCAGTGGCTGGTCGGGAGATGTTGGGAGTTCCATACATCAACCGCCCTTGATGCTGCCACAGTGACATGGTTTTCTGTTCAGGGTTTGCTCCCTTAGCCTTCGGTTCTGTTAAGAACCTGTACCACAAGGCAGTGGTTTACAACTCTGCAGGGCAGGGGCGTCAAACTCCCTGAGGTATTGCACTACCTGCAATTTTAAGTCAAATACACAGAGTCAACAATAACTATTTGACTTAAAATTGATACTTGTTGCTTCCTAGTCTGGCGCTTGGCATTATTAGGATAGGACAAGGACTGGTTGGCTCAGTGTCAGGACAATGTGACTGAGTGGGATATCAGGTCATGGTGCTGGTGGCCTGGTATTCCAGTGGGGCATGATAAAGTTGCCATTTGTGCACACTGTCACAAGTCGGTACCTGTCCTGATATGACCTTAGATGGTGCTAGCATGTAAAACAACAACAAACAAAACAAACACATACACACACACGTTTTATATGTGATGTCCTCTACACAAATAGCCTGAACTGAGGGTAGTAATTATGTGTGGTCTCTGTGGCCTAGTGGTTAGAGTGTAGGACTTGTGATTAGAAGTTGTTTGGTTGTGTGGGTTCAAACCCCCTCCACTGCAGGACATTTTTTATATTCAACAACAACAAAACTTTTTCATCTATATCTGTTTCTCATTGAATTATGCAATGTAATTGTACTAACATATATTTCACATTACACAAATATATTTCCTCAAGGTTAGGGTTCTGGATTTCTATTAATTTTGAATAAAACTAACGTTTCGCACTGCGCGTTCCAGCAAACTCAATGCCAATTACCCTCATCTAGGTCACTCTCCTGTACACCACCAAGTGGAAAGGTTCAGTACTAAGCATGCACCACCCCTGTGGCACACATCTGAACTATTTCCGAGTTCGTTTGTTTTCCACGCGGCGGATAGCTGGCCGCTTTAATACACAGAGTCAACAATAACTATTTGACTTACGAACCCCCCCCCACCCCCACAAAAAAAGGAAAAATCATTAGTTGATTGTTTACGTCCTGGCATCGTCTAGTTATATCAGGAAGGGTACCGACTTATGACAGTGTGCACTCATGGCGACTTTATAGTACTGCTCTACTGGGAGACCAGGCTGCCAGCACCAGGACCTGATATGCAACTCAGTCAAATTATCCTGACACTGAGCCAACCAGTCCTTGCCCTATCCTAATAATGCTGAGCGCCTGGCTAGGAAGCGACAAGTATACATTTTAAAGTAATTGGTTTGACTCGACCAGGGTTCGAACCGCAAAATCATTAACAATGTAATGTGGAAACCAAATATGTGGTACACAGTTTCTGAGAACAACCCATATTTCTTCATGTCTATGAAAACTTAAGACCATTCATATTGCCTGTTTTGTCACAATGCTCTATTATAAATTCCAACTGCTGAGTTTCCAACCTTGCTTAAATGTGGATCCTATACTTTTCTCCCTTAGATGTGTTTTTTTCATCACCAGCTGAGCTGATAGATGAAATCAGTCAAATGGCTGCTGAGGGACAGAAAGCTGACTGTGCTGCCAATCAGCTATCTAACACAGCAGGAGCAACCTGCAAGGAATTGACTCAAGAGATAACAAGAAACGAATGGCTAAGGATAATTGGCTGTCGACGTGGGGAAGTTGAAAGGATTGACAAAGGTGCATGTCGACCTCTAGAGAGACATGGAGCCAGTCTTGAGCAAACCCAGGAAGAAGAAAATGTTATTCAGGCCATTTCGCAACGAGATGTCATAGCTGAACCTGATAGAGCACTGCAAACTGAACTTACCACCACACCTTCTGAGATAAACTCTTTACTTTCAAATGATTCTTTGTATTCAACTATTGAAAATTCGCACCTACCTCCAGCTATTGTGGGTGAGAAAGAACCTGATTTAGATTTAAGAA